>JARXNR010000115.1:0-12301 GCA_036346035.1 Crossoptilon crossoptilon
TTTCTTCAATCACCTCCTGAGCAGCTGTTACAATTGAGAAGCAATGACCACACTGACACGTTTTCAGAGAAATAATTTTTTCCTAAAGATTCAATCCTGAACTTCCCTTTGGTGCAAATTGAGGCCATTCCTTCTAGTTCTATCTCGCTAGTTACACAGGAGAAAAAGATTGACACCCACCTTACACAACCTCATTTCAGGCAGTTGTAGAGTGATGAGGTCTCCTCTAAGCCTCCTCTTCTCCAGAATAAACAATCCCAATTCCCTCAGGCATTCCTCATAAGACCTATGCTCCAGATACTCACCAGCCTCACTGCCCAATTAAATTGCCTCTCTTCTTCCTCTTCCACCGGTACAAGTATAAAAGCAATGGAGGTCTTTAGAAATTCAGACTAATATTAAATCAGAATGAATCTCAAGATTTAAAAATTTTTAAAATCAGAATAGCTATCAGTCTCACAAGGAAAATTCTCTGAGCCATCGTGGTAGTCTTTTGAATAAAAGTACTTATATTATGTTCTAACTAATAGCTTAGCATTTCAGAAACAGGATTTAGAAGTGAAATACAATTTTAGAGCACCCAAAGAAAGCTTTAAAAGCTTTTTGAGGAATAACACAACCAACCACAACAAAAATATGGAAGCCCTAATATTCAATCTTAACCAAAATGAGCCAAACATTTTTAGGAGAAAGAGTAAAGCTTCTTTAAGGAAGATACGATCTGGGTTGGGCTTAGCTGAATGTTTGAGTGAAGTACAAGCTACCGAGGTAAAAGTACAATATGAAAACTGAACTTTTACCGACAGTAACATTTGGCCACTAGCTATTGTGTGACCCATCAACTCTGGAAACTTCTTAAGCAATGACTGATTTTTATTTATTTATTTTTTTTTTTTCCAGAAGCTAATAGGAACTGGAGTTTTTAAAGTATGCTGTAACAATACAGATGAACAGACTTGTTATTTGTGTTAGCTGGTTTATTCAGACTGAAGTTTAGCTAGGAGAGGGCAGAGTGCTTTTGAGGTGTTTCTGAACAACTGTTTGAACCTCTTCTGCATTTCCTTGTATCAAATAAGGAATGCTGAACACCCACATCTTATTGTCTCCTTCAGCAAACAGTGCTAGTAGGAGATGCCAAACTTCCCAGCCATACCACATCTGTCCACATCTCTGTTACTCTGCAAACAGAGAGGAAAAATATTGATGGCAGGCTTTTTCTTTGTTTAACCAGACTTCGAACCTTTTGTCCCTTGCTTCATGAAAGCAAAATTCAGTCTAACCAAATACACAGCAAGATGAGAGAATCCTCTCTTTGGGACTGGTGAAGAGCAACACTATTTCCAATATAGTGACCATAAGCAGCACAACATAAAATGTGCTTTCTTTATCTTTACTGTTCAATTACTTAACTGCATTTAGTTAACAGCTTCAGTGGATGAGTTTTAAGCAAAATGTTCTCTTATTACATTCAGAATGTATCTGATCTAATCCTCACTGTTCTGCAATATAAATCTGAATTTATTAAGCTTTCATGATTCTGGAACTTTCCTACAGGGATGGGGAATAAGGGAATACTCTCAGCTTTGCTATACACCACATACTAATATCTAAGCAGTGAAGAGACGCTAAAGATTTTATACGCAATCTTCTGGAGCACAGTGGACCTGAGCAAGTTCAATAATACTGATGTACCAAAGACTATCAAGGGAACCATTCAATGTGAAAAAAAAGTAGAGCAGAAGACAGCAGCTACTTTTTTTGTATGCAAAATTCTGAGCAAATACTGCAAAGTACACAATAAGACCAAGGAAAGTAAGGAGTGCTACTTCAGGACTGGACACTTGATATATTACAAGGTCATTTCCCTTCTGCCTTTTCATTTTGAAAAGGGTGGGAAAAAAAAAAAGAGAGACAAAAAAAAAAAAAAAGAGAAAGAAAGAAGACACATATTTCCATGACTTCAGGTACTCTACAAACACACAATATTGCAACTTCAAAAAGGCATTGCTGCATTTGAACTAAGACAAAGTGATGAGGTTAGTCCTACAGGGAACAGTTACATAAACTTCATAGCTGAAGAAATATAAAAGAATCCAAGACAGACTGATTAAGAGATACCACTATTTACAGAATAAAAATGTATGTGAAACTTGGGTAAAAACACGATAAGCATCAGGAATGCAAAACACAAAACTAAACTTAATCTGGATAAAAATCACTAATACTACAGAGTGAGTGAAATTAGCAGTTCCATAGCTGGTGACAAAGGAGACTGTATTTGAGAGACGTTATGTAATGTCAGAACAAAGACATCCTAGTTTCTAGAACAAACAGTTTTAAATAAGAAATAAGCAAAAAGATAAGGGTAGAAAGAGTAGAAATTGATGGGCAATTCCTGAGTAGCAGAAGAAACATACTGGGATAGAAAAAAAAAAGACTTATTCTAAGATCAGTGATAAGAGAAAAAAAAAAAAAAAAGAGAGAGAAAACAAAAATAGGAAGTAAGCTATTGAGAGGAAAACATCAAGAAAAAGGAACATCAAAAAACATAGGGAGTAGATAAAGCAAAAAATAAAAAGCTGACAGCACATTGTTAATGTCAATGAAACACTTTTTGCCAACTATTTTTTTTTTTTAAAATAATAACGGAACTATTGTCATGTACTTCTTTCCAATTTTGTAGTGTAAATTCACACCTGAAAAAATTTTCTGATTATTAGATGTTTTGAGTTTTGACATTCTTACATTGGTTTCTATTTTAAATGATTAAAAGGCTTATTATCCATCTTCTATTCTGCTTAGTTTTCCCTTGGGAAACACTCTACAAAAGGCACTGTGTAGTAGACCTACACTTAGGGAATTGCCACAACATACAGAGTCAGAAGCTTTGCTGAATGTCTTATTCTCTTGCTCTCTTTTCTAAAATATTTCACTGCCCAGAGATTTCCTCCCAACAGATGTATCTGAGGGGAATGCAATTGCAAATGGAGGAAAAAAAAAAAAAAAAAAAAAAATTTTTAGATGTACTAACTCTCTCTGATTATAATTAGATTTGCACATGTAGAGATCTAAATATGATGCATATGTCTCTGCATCTCTACTCCCACGTGCATGCCCACGATAGTAGGGCATTCACAGAATGTGTGTGTGATGAGAATGTGTAGCATCTGTCAGATGCTCCAGAGTTTAGTTAAATGAAATTTCCAAAGTGCAGGCCCGAGAAGCTCTAAAATATTTTAAGGATGTTTGACTGATCTACTTAGAACATCTTATCTAACATGGCTTTCATGTTTTTTCAGCTGTCTGATGACTGAACAGCAGAAAAAAAAGCATTCTCAGGGAAAATTAGCCATACTTCTATTCAAACCAAAGTATCTAGGAGCTTAAAGTCCTGGCAGTGAAAAATCAGATATGAAATTACACGTTAGCTACGTGAATCACTTCAATTCCTGTTAGAGAGGGAGGGGTAGGGGGGGAGAGAAAAACAGAGTGAGGAAGACAGTCACAGTCAGTTGTTTCCCCACTCTCAATACACAAATTAGGTTACAATCACACATTCTGAAAATAGAGTCACACAATCACAGAATTGTAGGGGTTGGAAGGAACCTCTGGAGATCATGTAGTCCAATCCCCTAGACAAAGCAGGTTCCTTATAGTAGTATATTAATATAGTATTGTATTTGAAAGCATCCAGTCAGGTTTCAAATATCGCTAAAGAAGGAGACTCCACAACCTCTCTGGGCAGTTTGTTCCAAGGCTCCATCATCCTTAAAATAAAGAAGTTTCCATACACATTCAGATTGAACTTCCTGCATCCTAGTTTGTGTCCCTTGTCCTTTGTCCTGATCACTGAGCACTACTTAAATGAGCGTGGCCCCATCCACTTGACACCTGCCTTTCAGATATTAATAACTGATATTAAACTAAAAGAGGGAAGATATAGGTTAGACATTAGGAATAAATTCTTTACCCAGAGGGTGGTGGGTAGGGAATAGGTTGCCTAAAGAAGCTGGGAACATCCCATCCCTGGAGGTGATCAAGACCATGCTGGATGGGACCTTGGGCAGCCTCACCTGGTGAGTGGCAGCCCTGCCTATAGCAGAGGGATTGGAGCTGGGTGGTCTTTAAGGACCCATCCAACCAAAGCCATTCTGTGGTAATATTTCCTGTCTTCTCCAGACTGAACTCCAGTCTGAGGTCTGTCACAGCGGAGATGCTTCAGACCCTTAATCATCTTTGAGGCCGTCCACTAGATTCTCTCCAGTATTTCTTTGTCTTCATTGGCCTTTGGAGCCCAGAATTCGGCACCTATTTCAAACGTGGCCTTAGAAAAAAAACTTTTCATATATACGTATTTTTAAATCAAGACATGTTATACCCATTATGCTTTTCATGCACTGCTTAACAAATTAATCATCAGGAATTTTTTTTTCCTATGCAATCAGATTTGTTATCATGTAACTAGCATTTATAGGAGTCCATTTGCGTTTTAACTTTTTTTAGAATGTTTTGTAGCATTGACAAATTTTTATCAGTTTTGCTGTCTTTATGAAGCGTTCCTTGACATGCATCGAATTTGGAAGCAAGTTACTGCATATAACATATTTACAAGTTGTAATCTTTGAAAATTGACAAAATGTCCTTGCAAATTTAAGCATAGGGCCACATTATTTGTAAGCACTGCGCTGCACCCTAACTGTGTCCCAGGGCTGCTGCCATGATGACACAGCAGCAGGGGGCCGGGTTGCAATGAGAGCTAAGCTAGCCTGCATGCGGCCCACAGCTTGGGAAATGATTAAGACTCTTAGCAACATTATTCTGTCTAGAATTAGCATTGAGGACTTCAGCTGGGAATGCTCTTGGGAAGTAGCCAGCAGCAACTTCCTGAATCCAGTTAATTATATGAAGCCATCACAGTGACATCCACTGTGTTCATCACTGGAAATTCAATGTGTTGCCTCAAACCAGCTCTTGTCTACTCCTTGCACAAATCCAAATAACATTAACACTATGATATTAGTAGGAAAAGAAAAAAAAAAAAAAAAAGAATTCTTAGTATCAACATAAACTTAGGACCAATAGTAGAAACAAAATAAATAAATTTTTTAACACTATCAAAATTAGCATCTGTATAAGCTAACTGTTCCTGGTGTTAGCTCTCTTCTAGGTGGGCATATCAAGGATTTTAGTGTGCGAATGCTCTTCATCAGCTGTAAAAACTGTAAAAAAAAATCACACAATATAAAGGGAAATAGCTTTTCTTTGTTATTTTTGCTAAACACAAACACAACGCAACGAAGTACTAAAATTCATACTATATTTTCATGGATTTAAGTAGTACACCCGTAGTACTTAAATACCTGTACCTGTAACACACAACGGCAAGTACAGCAAAACAGCAGAACAGCAAGGTCCCAAGCCACAGTGAGGATCCCCTCAGACACAACAGCAATAGGTGCACCTGAGCTCCCCTGAGCTTCCCACCACATGCTCAATCACTGCTTCAGGTGACTCAGCATGTCCACTGCAGAATCACAAAGACAGTTGTCTATATCATCACACTTGGTTGAGCAGCAGTTGACATTAAAAAAAAATAAATAAATTCTGAAGGTTATGTATCAGGATATAAGTCTAAGATTTTTGATAGCATTTTCCATATAAATAGGATAATATAGATCTTACCAAAATGCAAAATTAATTTACATGTACATTGAAATATAATTCTGATGGGAAGGGCTGCAGAACAAAATAGACACAGCATTCCATCCATAGTCAAAAATGCATCATTTTTGCCCTGTCTGAAATGTATTTGTTGACTAATCCAATGCAAATACATAATAAAGCCTTCCCTCCTTTTCCTCATGTCTATGCCATGAAAATTTCAATGGTAAAATACACTAACCATTTAATAAAAATGACATCAGAAATATGTCTGATTAGTAAGACCATACATATGTTCCTCTATCAGGTCTAAATGTCACAATGATTTTGATACAATCAAAATATTCTACAGATGTTTGTATATGCAAAAAGAAAATTATAGAAAGTAAAAGTTTTTACTCTCTCTAAAGCTGTTTAAAACCGAATACATTTTTCAACTAAAAAACAACTTGAAAACTGCAGAGGCAGTATAAATAAATAGCAATAGGATAACATGGACTAGACCTTGCTAGATAAGATAGATTTTTCTTTATTGCATATTGGCAGCAATTCAAATACTATTAACTTCAGATGTTATATTATTACATTGCAGAGAATTTTCTATGGGTACAATACATAGACTGTAATTTGTTGCCACCAATTTTTATTTTTGACTGTTGCAAACAGCCTTTTTTTTGTTATTGGCCTTACTTTAGAGAACTGAATATTGTGCTGAAAACACATTGTCAACGGTTTGCAGGCTGGTTCGGCCCAGTTCCGTGACTAGCGGGGGTGCTTCTCCTAGATCTCGGAGCCACTCCTCTGGACCTCTTTGCTCCTCTTTCTTCTCTTCTAACGGAGTCGAGATTCGTTTCATTTTCCGTCCTCTCACAGGGGCAACTGATATCAATTGTGGCGCCTCCTGTGGTTGATCAGGTTGGTCAGTTCCAATGCTCTCACCCTCCAGCTCGGCTTGGAGTCTGTCTTTTTCAATCATGAGAGCATTTAGTTCAGATTGAAGGGTGTCTCGCTCAGTTTGGACAGTGTCCCGTTCAGATTGGAGAGTGTCGAGTTTGGATTGCAGGGAGTCTCTCTCGATTCGGAGGGCATCCTGTTCGGATTTGAGGATATCCCTCTCAGACTGGAGGGCATCTCTCTCAGATTGGAGGTCTTTTCCCTTGACCAGGAGACTCTCTTGCTCAGCCCGGAGATTCTCCCGCTCTGCTCGGAGTCTCTCCCTTTCTGCTTGGAGACTCTCTCGCTCAGTTTGTACTGTCTCCCTGAGACTCTCCCTTTCAGCTCTCAGACACTCTCTCTCAATTTCACAAATTCTCTCCCTCTCTGGGATACTATTGAATAAGGCCCGATAAGCATTAGCTAGGCCCCAAATCATTTGTGCCTCCTCAGATCTACCTGAGCCGCAACATTCCTGTCTCAAATACATGTTTAAGCACTCAGGGTCTTTCAGGTGTTCAGGAGTGAAGTTCCATGACACCAAAGATGTCCATCTCTCTAAAGTCTCTCCCAAGCCTCTCCACGCTCCCTGCCACTCAGTATTCTCTGGTTTTGGGGAAGGCTTCCTCAAAATATGACAAATACAAATACTGAGTGAAATGATGAGAAGAACATTCAGGGAGACTAACAACGTGATCAGGTGAGCATTCAAAAACTGTATAAAGGATTCAAAGGAGAGACTGGGAGCCTGCTTAAAAATCCCAAGTTCTATAAAATTAGCAGCTCCCTCTGCAAACAAGTTTAAAAGAGAAAGCAGAATCATTTTTTTCTCTTTCTTTACAAAAACACGATAGCAGTGCTCAAAGTTTACAAATATCCCAGAATATTGGCAGTCCGCCTAGACTTTCAAGGTCAAGTTCTCAGTGAGCACCTGTGAAAAAGATAAACTTTCCCAACCAAACTCTCCGAGAGTAGAAAGAGATTCGTTCTAGAAAGCTAAAAAGCAACTTTTGCCCGCATTCTCCACCAAGAATGTCAACGGTTTACAGGCTGGTTCGGCCCAGTTCCGTGACTAGCGGGGCGGAGGGATCCGCAGATCCGCGCCTCCGGAAAAAAAGGGAACAGGGGACCCCAAAATAATTAAAAATAGCGGCAACGATCTGAGGAGAAACAAACTAATTTACTAAATATATTATCGGAATGCAAGATAACACACTATAATACAATATAATTAAAATCGAAGCTAATAAATCAAATATAATGAGAGAGAGAATGTCCGAAAGGTGGGTAGGCCTCACCACAACGCGGAGGGCTGAGGTGAGATGTGCAGTCCAGTCGAGCAGCAGGGAGAAAAAGGGAGGAGAGCCGACGAAGAGCCCGCAAAAGAAGAGCGCATCAGGTGACCTTGCCAGGAGTTATATCTCGAGACTCTCTGTGACCGCAAAGTCCCCTGGGGAATGTAGTTCTTCTCTTCCAAGCAGGTACCCAGAGCTTGAGCATTAACAGTTAAACTCCCAGTGCCCCACATGATGTTATGATGTGGAATACCGAAAACCAAAAATCACAAAACCATGACACACATCCTCATTTTTTTTCAGATTAATGAACATTAGCTACTATACTGAATAGAGGAGAGGGAGGCAGAAAGATGAGTCACAAGATAATAAGAACACTTTAACCCAAGGGTGAACACTTGGATAAGTGAGAATATTCATCTAGCAGGAGAGGAAAAAATACCTATTTTGACTAGCATCAGGAGTGTTTTAAGATACTAAACAGCAGATTACTAAATTTCAGAACGAATACAGGGACAGATGCAAGCCTTCTTTTAGTGGTCTAACAGCTCATTTGACCATCTAAGTGTATTTCAGGCAAAAAGGATATGTTGTTTAAAGAAAAAGGGAGGGGGTGGAAGGCACACAAACTATTTCATTTAATCAGGACAGAAAACAAAATTCTGAAAAGACTTCTTGTGTCATGCACAAAGAAATATTTCAGTCATAGAAGCTATCCCTGTCCTTTATGGCAACTTGATTTAAATCCAACACATTCTGAATTTTGAGGTACTTCATGTTTTTTTCATACTATCTCAGAGTTATTGAAGAGGATGAGGGGAGACAAGTATCTCAGTGAGTTAATGGGAAGCACAGAAAAAGCTGAAATTACCTACAGAACCCATCCTAACAAGCCAGCCTTTGACCAGACGAGGTTCTTTTCACGTTACCTATACTACACTGCAGTAACATCTGATAATATCAGATGGACCTGGACATCGTTATGTAATACACTAGACAAATGAACAACAATGAAGTTCTGCTACAAGATGCCTTCCATCCTTTTATAACTAATGGTAAAATATATTCACTAATATGTGGATCTATAAAGTAATAAAAGGTATTCATAAAAGCTAACCAGATTATCCTCATTTCAAACCACAAAATTCTGTGCCTGCTCTGCCAACTTCACCTCCCCACAGAGAAGTGCACTGCGCAGTAATATACCATCAGCATCCAACAGTGCACCATCCCTCCATTCATCGCTTAGCAAAAAAATAATACCTTGCTTCTACTCACTGTCTCAGAAGCAAACAGACTCTACTTAGTGTTAAAAAAGGATAAAAAATGCAGAAATTGTATTGTGGATGGTTTGTCGTACTAAGAAGCAATTCAGCACTAGAAATTCATGAACAGAGAGGGAGATCTACTTTTTTGCCACGTCAGAATTGCAAAAGTAAACAAATACCAACAAATCAATGAACACTGGGGGAGGGTATATAGGCAATTAATCCAATGGTTTAAGAGCATCCATTTTTTCTGCTACTTCAAATGAAAAATTCTCTCCAATCAAAAGAGAACTGTGAAAGACTTGCACAAAAATAACCAATTTGGTTGGCAAGAGGGGAGTTCTCCTACTCACCTCTTGCAAGTGCCTCCTCAAATTCAAAAATGCACTGCAGTCACTGGTGAAGTGTTTTCATGTTGTCTATGAGTGGGTAGTGGCATGTGTGTACTGTAACTTACTCAAAATTTAAGGAAAGAAACATGCACTTCATCTTAGACTATGTAAATTGCATTAGCAGCAGTCCTCCAATTTCGTTAATAAAAAAAGTATTAAAATCATATGCTAGACTAAAGTGGTTCTGCCCTGTAACAATATTAATGTGAAGAAAATTTATATATTCTTATTTCATGAATAAAACTAACACTGTTAAAAATAACACTGGAAAAATTTCCAGGGGGAAAAAAAAAAAAAAAAAAAAAAAAAAACATTTAAAAATTAGAGTGAGGTATAGACGCTGTTTTAATTGATCAGTCTCTGAAACAGAGCACTACATATATGTATATAATATTTTATATATAAAAAACAGTGGTTACATGTCCGTTACTGAGTTGTTAGGTTTCTACAGTTTGTTTAATAATACAATCTGCAAAACTAAACAATAAAAAATGCAATGAAAAAAAGATCATAAATTAAGTAGTCAAAGAAGATTACTACATGCCGAGCTATGTTATAAAAATTTTAAGAAAAGAGAAACCAAGATATTCAGGCTCACTTAAACAGCAGTCAGGAGGAGCCTGCAGAATGCTTACGTTCCACTCACATAGGACCAAGAGCAGGAAAATACATGGAAATTATTGAAAGCATTAGTTTTGGCACTAGTTACCCAGATCTTAAATCTGTTCAGTAAATACCCTCTGTGACAGTGTTACACTATCACATTTCTAGGATCTAAAAGATTTTTATCAAAATTATGGGCTTTACCATATAAAAAAAAAAAAGTGTCAAGATCCTTGGAAGTCCAGAGGAGGCACCAAGGCTGGTAATGGGGTTGAAGACATATCCTGGGAGGAGGGCCTGAGGACATTTGGGCTGTCCAGTCCAGAGAAGAGGAGACCAAGAGGTGACTTTGTTGCTCTTTGCAGTTTCCTGAGGAAGGGAAGGAAAGGGAAGAAATTGAGTTTTTGTAGTCTTTTCGTACTTTATGGTGGTGGTGAAATGCCACATATATAGTAAAACAGGAGAGAACTGATCATTCAGACAAGAGTTTATGCTTAGGGGCTTATTATATAGGGCCTGATATGACAGGGCTCTGACCTCTCAGTAAAAAGATGATACCTAGGAACAAAACAGGATTTCAGAAGAATAGCATTGGTACTAGCAACATTGTTCACAGAATAACAAAGCCTTGAAACCATAGCAGAAAGACAAGACTGCACTTGAGGTTAGAATGATTTCTAATCCAACTATCTACTTCCCAAATATATCTTCCATGAAGTCACTTTTGAGGCTATATGCTAGGACTTCAGGCTGGACTCCCCAGTTCTAAGTAGGTTCTCTCCACATAGCTAATGCTGTAAACTGGAAACAAATAAGTATTTTCCCAAGGACAGTCTATCTCTTAGCCCTAACACTTCTGCTTTTCCTACCTTTAACTCTTTATTTCCAAGACAGAAAAAAATTTTTGGAAATTTTGGGAGGAAGTGAGGATATCCAAGTGGAAAAAAGAAAGCAAGGATCGATGGTAGAGACTGACTAACCTATACTTCATTGTCTGCTACAAAAAATGTCAGGCACATATCATGTGCTTAAAGCTACAGGATGTTTGCTTTTAAGCAACCTGTAAGATCTAATCACAGCACAGTTCATGATGCACTTTAGTATAATTCTAATTTTTTTTTTTTTTTTTTTTTTTTTTTTTTAATCTCCTTTGTGTTATTAAAAGATTCTGGAAAATAACTTTCAAAAATTTAACATGCTTGTAAAGATTTTAAAGCAATGTTTGGGAAGAAGCAGATATGTTTTAAGCACTTTGAAAAGGAAAGAATTAAGATTAGAGAAAAAAATGAGGGTATTGTAAGTCATGAATTATTTATCCACTAGTTTCTCCATCAGTACTCATATCAGTTTTCAGTTACAATACCTTCAATATCTGAAAGTAACCTACCCTTTTTCAAAACAAAACAAAAAAAAAACTTGCAGTGAATCAATTTGACATCCACTCTACTGACAGCTTTTTTTAAAAAAAATATTTTTCTTCAGCAAGTTGATAGAATCAAATTGCAAGACAAAAAATCATCCACTGATCAAGTTTCTAATTCTATTTGATTGTATTAGATAAAGGAACCAAAAAGAAAGAATGAAATAATTCAGAAGGTTTAATCATTATTGCTTATTCTGAGTAAAACTTTCTCAACTTTGGGAATTTTCACTTACTGCAATCTGTTCCTAATTAATAAGAACTTCTAACCACTAATCTGGATACAGGGAATGGAAAAAAAAAAATAGCGTAAGCAATTAAGAACTGAAACAATACCTTTCTTCATCTCACCCAGGCTTCACTTGAGCCAGACTTGCCCATACAATACTAATGCACAAGCACAACAAAACCCACAGTGTATGACCTTTAGAAGATGTTGACTTGCATAGAAATCTGTTTAATTTTAAACAAAAGCATGAATTTTTCATGAAAAGTATTTTGAAAAGGATAATGAAGTGGGTCGTTTCAGAGACCTCCATTATAAGATATGTCTTCTCTTGTCCTGCTCTCTCTAAGGAAAGAGTTATCAGGTGCTTTAACAGACCTCACTCCAAAAAACTCCTTTAAAGCACCATGCAGAGCTTGCTATCCACAGTTGATGTGAGGACAAATTTATATCGCAGGTGTATGTGTTCTCTGGTTAATGCAAGCTGATATTAAACTTTGACT
>JARXNR010000338.1:0-20488 GCA_036346035.1 Crossoptilon crossoptilon
TGGCCAAACGCAAGATGATGCTGACGCACCTGGTGGTGCGCCCGGGGCTGGGCTCCAAGGCCGGCTCCATGTCCAAGCAGGAGCTGGACGACATCCTTAAATTTGGCACCGAGGAGCTCTTCAAGGATGAGAATGAGGGTCAGCGCCACGTCTTTGGGGGGGATGTGGGTGGTGGGTGGTGGGTGGTGGGAGGTGGTGGTGGGACATGGGAGGCCATAATGGGACATGGGAGGTGGTGGTGGGATGTGGGAGGCCATAGTGGGATGTGTGAGGTGGTGATGGGATGTGGGAGGTGGTGGTGGGACGTGGGAGGCCATAATGGGGCAGGTGAGCTGGTGGTGGGATGTGGGAGGTGGTGGTGGGACGTGGGAGGCCATAATGGGACATGAGAGGTGGTGGAGGGACATGGGAGGCCATAATGGGACATGGGAGGTGGTGGAGGGACATGCAAGGACATAATGGAACATGAGAGGTGGTGGTGGGACATAGGAGGCCATAATGGGACATGGGAGGTGGTGGTGGGATGTGGGAGGCCATAGTGGGATGTGTGAGGTGGTGATGGGATGTGGGAGGTGGTGGTGGGACATGGGAGGCCATAATGGGACATGGGAGGTGGTGGTGGGATGTGGGAGGCCATTGTGGGACATGGGAGGTGGTGGAGGGATATGAGAAGCCATAATGGGACATGAGAGGTGGTGGTGGGATGTGGGAGGCCATAATGGGACATGGGAGGTGGTGGTGGGATGTGGGAGGCCATAATGGGACAGGTGAGGTGGTGGTGGGATGTGGGAAGTGGTAGTGGGACATGGGAGGCCATAATGGGGCAGGTGAGGTGGTCGGGAGACACATGAGGCCATGGTAGGACTTGTAAAGCCATGGTGGAACACATGAGACCATGGTAGGACAGGTGAGACCATGGTAGGACAGGTGAGATCGTGGTGAGACATGTGAGTCCATGGTGGGACATGTGAGGTGATGAAGGGACACGTGAGGCCGTGGTAGGACACGTGAAGTCATGGTAGGACACATGAGGTTGTGGTGGGACTTGTGAGGTTGTGGTAGGACATGTGAATCCATGGTGGAACTCATGAGGCCGTGGTGGGACACGTGGTTCAGTGATGGACATGTGAGGCCATGGTGGGGCACGTGAGGCTGTGGTGGGACTCATGAGGCTGTGGTGGGACTCATGAGGTTGTGGTGGGACTCATGAAGCCATGGTGGGACACGTGAGGCCATGGTGGGACACATGGTTCAGTGATGGACACGTGAGCCCATGGTGGGACTCATGAAGCCATGGTGGGACACGAGGCCATGGTGGGACTCATGAGGTTGTGGTGGGACACGTGAGGCCGTGGTGGGACTCATGAGGTTGTGATGGGGCTCATGAGGTTGTGGTGGGACTCATGAGGTTGTGGTGGGACTCATGAAGCCATGGTGGGACTCATGAAGCCATGGTGGGACACATGAGGTTGTGGTGGGACATGTGGGGCCATGGTGGGACTCGTGAGGTTGTGGTGGGACTCATGAGGTTGTGGTGGGACACGTGAGGCCGTGGTGGGACACGTGAGGCCGTGGTGGGACTCATGAGGTTGTGATGGGGCTCATGAGGTTGTGGTGGGACATGTGAGGCCATGGTGGGACACGTGAGGCCATGGTGGGGCACGTGGTTTGATGATGGACATGTGAGGTTGCAGTGGAACACATGAGGTTGTGGTGGGACTCATGAAGCCATGGTGGGACTCATGAGGTTGTGGTGGGACATGTGAGGCCATGGTGGGACATGTGAGGCCGTGGTGGGACTCGTGAGGTTGTGGTGGGACTGATGAGGTTGTGGTGGGACTCATGAAGCCATGGTGGGACACGAGACCATGGTGGGACTCATGAGGTTGTGGTGGGACTCATGAAGCCATGGTGGGACACGTGAGGCCATGGTGGGACACGTGGTTCAGTGATGGATGTGTGAGGCCATGGTGGGACTCATGAGGTTGTGGTGGGACTCATGAAGCCATGGTGGGACACATGAGGTTGTGGTGGGACACGTGAGGCCATGGTGGGACTCGTGAGGTTGTGGTGGGACTCATGAAGTCATGGTGGGACTCATGAAGCCATGGTGGGACACATGAGGTTGTGGTGGGACACGTGGGGCCATGGTGGGACTCGTGAGGTTGTGGTGGGACTCATGAAGCCATGGTGGGACACATGAGGTTGTGGTGGGACACATGAGGTTCAGTGTGGACCATGGCCATGTGGGACATGTGGTCTTGGTGGGACACGTGAGGCCATGGTGGGACACATGAGGTTGTGGTGGGACTCATGAAGCCATGGTGGGACTCATGAAGCCATGGTGGGACACATGAGGTTGTGGTGGGACAAGAGAGGCCATGGTGGGACTCATGAGGCCATGGTGGGACTCATGAGGCCATGGTGGGACTCATGAGGCCATGGTGGGACACGTGAGGCCATGGTGGGACACGTGAGGCCATGGTGGGACACGTGGTTCAGTGATGGACACGTGAGGCCATGGTGGGACTCATGAGGTTGTGGTGGGACTTTGGTGATGGAGGTTGTGGGGGGACAAGGGGACATGATGGTGAGGTGGACTGGGACATGTGTGAGGCCATGGTGGGACTGATGAGGTTGTGGTGGATCATGGGCCATGGGTGGTTCATGGATGGGGGACATGTGAGGCCTTGGTGGGACTCTTGAGGTTGTGGTGGGACTCATGAAGCCATGAGGCGTGGGGAATACTTGGGTGGGGTGGGGTGGGGGATGGTGGAGGTGTGGGGGTGATGGATGGGGGGGGGATGGGGGGGTGAGATGGAATGGGGGGGGATGGGTGGGTGGGGATGGGGGGGTTGATGGGGTGGGGGTGTGGTGGGGTGGTGATGGGGGGATGGTGGGTGGGGGGTGGTGGGGTGGTGGGGGGGTGGGGATGGGGGGATGGTGGAGATGGGGGGGATGATGGGGGGGTGGGGATGGGGGGGGATGGTGGGGGTGGGAATGATGGAGGTGGAGATGGAGGGGATGGTGGAGGTGGTGGAGATGGGGATAGGGGGAATGGTGGGGGTGGGGGTGGATGACGGGGGTGAGGGTGGGGGGGATGGTGGAGATGGTGGAGGTGGGGATAGGGGGGGAATGATGGAGGTGGGGATGGGGGGGGATGACGGAGGTGGGGATGATGGAGGTGGTGGGGTCAGTGGACATGGATGGAGATGGTCGGGGGGATGATGGAGATGTGGACAGTGGGACGTGGAGCTCTGGTGGAGGTGGAGAGACGGGGCGATGGGGGTTGGTGGGGACATGGAGTGGGACATGATGGATGGCTTACCCGGAGATGATGCATGAGGGTGGGGTCCTTGGGAAGGGTGGAGGTGGGGATGATGGGGGTGATGGCTGGTGAAACAGTGGTGCTAAGGGGATAGGGGGGAAGGATGGAGATGTCGTGGGATGTGGGGATGGGAAGGAGGTGGCAGGATTGGGGAACTGTCAGGGACAGGGATGGTGGATGGTGATGAAGGGATGGCGATGAGTGGAAGGGCTGATGGGGAGGATGGAAGATGATTGAGAAGAGTCTCCTGGGTGGTGATGGGAAACGGTGGGTGTAATGGGTGGGGACGGTGTAGATGGTGGTGATGGAGATCAGAGGGATGGAGATGATGAAGGTGATGATAACAGCAGGGATGGAGGTGATGAAGATGAGGTCAAGGGGTGAAGGTGATGGAGACGATGGGGATGGAAATGCTGGTGGTGATGAGGATGGTGGTGATGGGGATGGAGGTGATGAGGACAATGGCAACGAAGATGATGATGATGAAGGGGATGGAGGCGATGGAGATAAGAACAGTGGGGATGGAGATGAGATAAAGATAAGAACATGGGGGTGGAGATGATGAGGATGATGGGGATGGGGATGAGATGCAGATGATGAGGACAATGGGGATGGAAATAAAGGAGATGATGAAGACAAAGGGGATGGAGATGATGAGGACAACAGTGATGATGATGAGGACAGTGTGGATGGAGTTGGAGGTGATGAGGGTGATGGGGATGGAGATGATGAGGATGATGGGGATGGAGATGAGATGAAGATGATGAGGACAGTGTGGATGCAGGAAGTGATGCTGAACTTCAGGCAGAGGGGTGATGGAGATGTGAGGGCCAGCCGGATTCATGGATGATGGAGACGCGCTGAGTTGAGGGCAGACATGGATTTGCATGCTGGGGCTGGATGGCATTCCTGTGCCCACAGGGCGAGGCAGGGATTGGAAATGCAAGCAGGAAGTGAGGGCAGCAGGGATGGGAATGGAGCCGGTGAGGCAGCTGGAGTAGGGACCTGGGAATGGAATGGCGATGGTGAGGCGTGTGCAATGCGGAGCAGGGCATGCACTGGGAGGAACGGTGAGGGCAGCAGGGATGGGAATGGAGACGGTGAGGGCAGCAGGGATGGAAATGGAGACGGTGAGGGCAGCAGGGATGGGAATGGAGACGGTGAGGGCAGCAGGGATGGAAATGGAGATGGTGAGGGCAGCAGGGATGTGAATGGAGATGGTGAGGGCAATGGGGATGGAAATGGAGACGGTGAGGGCAGCAGGGATGTGAATGGAGATGTGAGGGCAGCAGGGATGGGAATGGAGATGGTGAGGGCAGCAGGGGTGGAAACGGAGATGTGAGGGCAGCAGGGATGATGGAAACACCGGCGCTGAGGACACGAAGGCAGCACTGAGAGCACTGCGAACCACACAGCCCCATTTCTGTGCCCACAGATGGGGAGGCATTGAAATCTGGGGGAGATCATGGGAAGCAGGGGAAAATGGCGACTGAGAGGGCACTGGGGTGGTGTGGGGCACCACCTACGAGCAGTGGAGGTGGGTAACTGTGACAGCTTAGTCTAGGAGAAGGTGACCAAGGTGGGCACTGGGATGAACTGAGGTGGGTTGGGGGGCACTGGGAGGCACTGGGGGGCACTGTCAAACACTGGGAGAGGACTGGGAGGCAGTGGGAGGGCACTGGGGAGGATGTGGGGCACAACCCAGGTGAGATAGAGGCAGGTAGCTGTAATGGCTTGGCTCCAAGGAGGACCGAGGTGGGCACTGGGAGGGACTGGGAGGACAATGGGAGGGACTGGGAAGCACTGGGATGGACTGGGGTGGGTTGGGGGGCAGTGGAGGTTGCTGGGAGGAACTGGGATGTGCCACAGGAGGCATCAGAGGGACTGGGAGGGAACTGGGATGGACTGGAAGGAAACCAGGAGGGTGGACGGAGAAGTAACTGGGAGGCACTGGGATGGACTGGGAGGGGAAACTGGGATAGACTGGGAGGCACCAGGGGGGTGACGTGAGGCACAGGGGGGGAGCTTGGGGGTGGGATTTGGGGTGTCGGGAGGAGGGGGGGGGTATTATGATCTTGTGGCAGCTCTGGGGGGGGGGAGGGGAGTAGGAGGGGTTGGGGGCACACTGGGGTTTTTTTTGGGGGGTGCTGACTGTGCCCCCCCCCAGACAACCAGTCCGAGTACTCAGTGGGATCTGAGGAGGAGGATGAGGACTTCGATGAACGGCCGGAGGGTGAGTGCCCCCCCGTGGCCCCCCCCGTGTACCCCTCCCCCCCCACACCCCCCTGTGGCCCCTCTGTGTGGATGACACTGAGGGAGTTGGGGGGTGGTCCTGGGTGGCACAGGTGGGGGTGGAGGGGAGTGGGGGGGGTCAGGGTGCCATGGGGGGGTTCATGGGTGCCCTGGGGGGCGTGGGTGTCCTTGGGGAGTGGGCAGGGGTGTGGGTGGGTCGGATCAGGTTGCCAGGGGGGCTGCAGGGGCACTATATGGTAGCCTGGGGGGGGTCATGGTAAGCCTGTGGGGATGGAGGACTCTTTAGGGGGGGTCAGAGTGCCATGGGGGTGCAGGGGAGTTGATGCCCTGCGTCTTTGAGGGGGGTCCACACACACACACTTTTTCCTCCCCCCCCCCTCCGCGCCCCCCCCCCCCAGGCCGGCGCCAGTCTAAGCGGCAGCTCCGAAACGAGAAGGACAAACCACTGCCCCCACTGCTGGCCCGGGTGGGGGGCAACATCGAGGTGAGCCCCCCCTCCTCCCAGCCACCAGAGGCCTCCCTTCCCCCTCCCACCCCCCCTCCAGCTACTAATGTCCCCCTCCTCCTGTCACCTGGATGGATCTCCAGTGGCCACCAGTGTCCCTTCCCCCCCGCCTCGCTGCACCAGTATCCCCCCCCCCCCCACATCACCTGGGTCCTTCCAACCCCACCCAGCTGGGGAGGACCTGGATGCCACAGAGCATCATAGACTTGTAGAACTGGGCGGACTGGCAGGAACCAGGAGGGTGGGACATTTAATAACTGGGAGCACTGTATGACTGGGATGGTAAAACTGGATGGACTGGGAGCACCAGGGGTGACGTGTAGGCACAGGGTGGGAGCCTTGGAGGTGTGCATTTGGGGGTGGGGGGTAGGGTGGTGGGGGGGGGTTGGGGGGGGGGGGGTGGGGGGGGGAGTGGGGTTGGGGGGGGGGGGGGGGGGGGGGGTGTGAGGGGGGGGGTATTATGATCTTGTGGCATCTCTGGTGCTGGGTTCAACACGCGGCCAGTAGCAAGGCGTGCCTGGGGGCACACTGCGGTGATGATGCGATGGGGGATTCTGACTGCAGCCCCCCCCCAGACGACCAGTCCGATTGGTCGGGCCTCAGTGGGGAAGGATCTGAGGAGGAGTTCAAGTGAGTACTTCGATGAAGGCCGGGAGTGGTGAAGTTGCCCCCCCGTGGCCCCCCGTGTAGCCCCTCCCCCACACAAGCCCCCCTGTGGCCCCTCTTTTGGAATGACACTGAGGGCCATTGTTCCTCATGTGTGGGGGTTCATTGGGTGCCCTTTCCATGGGCGTGGGTTTGCCATGTCCTCACGTATGTCCCCACGTGTCCCCACGTGTCCCTGCATCCCTGTGTCCTCATGTCATCCCATGTCTTCACGTGTGATCCCGTGTTCTCGTGTCCCCCATCTGTGTTCTCGTGTGTCCCCACGTGTGTCCCTCTGTGTGTCCCCATCCCCACGTGTCTCTGTGCGTCCGTGTCCCCATGTGTGTGTTCACATGTGTCCACGTGTTTGCGTGTGTGTCCTTGCGTGTCTCTCTGTCATCCTTTGTGTCCCCACTGTGTCCCTCTGCCCCCACCTCTGTCCCCACGTCCTTCTGTGTCCCCACGTCCCGTTCTGTCTCCCTCTACCCAAGGCCCCCCCATGTCCCCACATCCCTTTGTGTTCCCATCACACGTGCCACATCCCTTTTGTCCCCACATCCCATCCTGTCCCCTTATCCCCCCCATTATCCTCCCCCTTATCCCCCCCATGTCCCCCCATGTCCCCATTATCCCGTCCTGCCCTCCCCATGTATCCCCATGTTCTCATTATCCTCCCCATGTCCCCCCCATGTTCCCCCATGTCCCCCCATGTCCCCATGTCCTCATTATCCCCTCCTGTCCCCCCCATGTCCCCCCCAGCCCCCCCATGTCCCCATTGTCCCCCCAGCCCCCCCCATGTCCTCCCATGTCCCCATTATCCCCCCCATTATCCCCAACATGATGAGCCCCATTCCCCTTCAGACGGGCCGTTCCCCCCAGTCGTTTATCATGGGGAGCATTAGCGGGCTCTCTGTCCCCCCATGTCCCGACACACAGCCAACCGGGGGTCCACCATTTGTTCCCCCCAGCCCCCCCAGGTCGGGCTGCGTCCCCCTCACCCCGACACACAGCCACCCCCGGGGGGGTCCCTTGTCCCCAGGGGGGGTCGGCTGAGGCCCTGGGGGTGCCAGAGAGGTGGCAGCTCCCGGCCGAATGCCGGCACAGCTCTGGGCTGGGCGCTGTGATGAGGGGGAAGGCTGATGGCACGGGGACGTCGGTGGGGACGTGGGGGTGGTGGGGACATCGGGGGCGGTGGGGACGTGGGGGACGCTGGGGGACGTGGGGGACAGTGGGGACATTGAGGGACGTGGTGGGTAACGGGGATGTTGGGGACACTGGGGGACATGGTGGGTTATGGGGACGTTGGGGGCATTGAGGACGTTGAGTGACATTGGTGGGCAGTGGGGACATTTGGGGTATTGGGGACATCGGGGACAATGGGGACATTGGGGGTGTCAGGGGCATTGGGGACATTTGGGGTATTGGGGACATTGGTGGGTAATGGGGACATTGGGGGTGTCGGGCATTGGGGACATTGGTGGGCAGTGGGGCCGTTTGGGGACAATGGGGACATTGTGGGGCGTTGTGGGTAATGGGGACATTGGGGGCATGGGGACATGGTGGGTAATGGGGACAACGGAGACTGGGGACAGTAGGAACAGGGTTGGGGACACTGAGGACCTTAGGGACAGCGTGGAGATGGGACACTGGGGACATTGGGGTCTGGAGGGACAGGATCTTTGGGGACCGTAGGGATGGGGACAGAGGGACGGGACCATGGGGGAGCAGCGCAGTGCCACTGTCCCCGTGCCACGCTGTCCCCACGCTGTGGTGGCACTGTCCCCACGCTGTCCCCATGCTGTCCTCAACACCACGCTGCCCCTAATGCTGTCCCTAATGCTGTCCCCACGCTGTCCCCAATGCTGTCCTCATGCTGTCCCCAGTGGTGTCTCCACACTGTCCCCAATGCTGTCCCCACACCACGCTGTCCCCAATGCTGTCCCCACACCACGCTGTCCCCACGCTGTCCCCAATGCTGTCCCCAGTTCTGTCCCCAGTGGTGTCTCCACGCTGTCCCCAATGCTGTCCCTACACCACGCTGTCCCCACACTGTCCCCAATGCTGTCCCCAATGCTGTCCCCACACCACACTGTCCCCATGCCGTCCCCACGCTGTCCCCAATGCTGTCCCCAATGCTGTCCCCAGTGGTGTCTCCACGCTGTCCCCAATGCTGTCCCCACACCATGCTGTCCCCAACGCTGTCCCCAATGCTGTCCCCACGCTGTCCCCACACCACTCTGTCCCCAACGCTGTCCCCACGCCGTCCCCAACGCCGTCCCCATGCCGTCCCCATGCCGTCCCCACACTGTCCCCATGCTGTCCCCACGCCGTCCCCACGCCGTCCCCAACGCCGTCCCCATGCCGTCCCCATGCCATCCCCATGCTGTCCCCATGCTGTCCCCAACGCTGTCCCCACGCTGTCCCCACGCTGTCCCCATGCCGTCCCCACGCCGTCCCCATGCCGTCCCCAACGCTGTCCCTACGCTGTCCCCACGCTGTCCCCACACTGTCCCCATGCCGTCCCCATGCTGTCCCCAACGCTGTCCCCACGCTGTCCCCATGCCGTCCCCATGCCATCCCCATGCTGTCCCCATGCTGTCCCCAACGCTGTCCCCACGCTGTCCCCAGGGCCTACGTGTCCCTCTTCATGCGTCACCTCTGCGAACCGGGTGCCGACGGCTCCGAGACGTTTGCGGACGGCGTCCCCCGCGAGGGGCTGTCGAGGCAGCAGGTGCTGACCCGCATCGGCGTCATGTCCCTGGTCAAGAAGAAGGTACGGGCCGTCCCCCTGCCGCCCCCTGTCCCCTTGTCACCTCCCCGTGTCACTCTGTGTGTGTCCCCCCCCCCTCCCAGGTGCAGGAGTTCGAGCACATCAATGGGCGCTGGAGCCTCCCCGAGCTGGTCCCGGAGCACAGCGCAGACTCCAAGCGCTCCTCCAGAGCTTCTTCCCCTGCCAAGACCTGCAGCACCGACCCCGAGCAGAGCAGGACCCCCACCCCGTGCACCTCCAAACCCGGTACGGGGGGAGTGGGGGGAGTGGGGGGGGGTAGGGGGGATGGGGGGTGGGAGGAGAGGGGCAGAGAGCGGAGGATGTGGGGATGGGGGTGTGGGGGACAAGGGATGAGAGGTAGTGGGATGGGGGGATGTGGGAGGTATGGGGGATATGGGGGGTGGGTGGGGGAGGGGATGGGGGGATATGGGGGATGGGAACAGAGGGGCAGAGAGTGGGGGATGTGGGGACAGGAGGGTGTGGGGGACAAGGGATAAGAGGTAGAGGGATGAGGGGATGTGGGATGTGGGGGTATGGGGGGTGGGGGGTTGAGGGGCGGAGAGGATGGGGGGGTAGGGGGGATGGGGGATGGGAACAGAGGGGCAGAGAGTGGGGGATGTGGGGACAGGGGGGTGTGGGGGACAAGGGATAAGAAGTAGAGGGATGGGGGGATGTGGGAGGGGTGGGGGGTAGAGGGGATGGGGGGGATGTGGGGATGGGGGTGTGGGGGACAAGGGATGAGGGGTGAAGGGGTGCAGGGAATGGGGGGGATTGGGGGGATGGGGGGGTGAGGGGTGGAGGGGATGGGGGGGTAAGGGGATGGGAATAGAGGGGTGGAGAATGGGGGATGTGGGGACGGGGGTGTGGGGGACAAGGGGTGAAGGTGTGCAGGGGATGGGGGGGATTGGGGGGGTGAGGGGTGGAGGGGATGGGGGGATGGGGGGGACAGGGGACGGGAATAGAGGGGTGGAGAGTGGGGGATGTGGGTGTGGGGGACAAGGGATGAGAGGTAGAGGGATGGGGGGATGTGGGATGTGTGGGGGATATGGGGGGTGGGGGGGCTGAGGGGATGGGGGATGGGGGGGTGGAGAGTGGGGGATGTGGGGACGGGGGTGTGGGGGACAAGGGATGAGAAATAGAGGGGACGGGGATGTGGGAGGTATGGGGCCAGGGGATGGGAGGTGGGGATGTGGGGGATGGGGGGACATGGGGGTGGGGACATGGACGTGGGGAGGGGGACAAGAGGATGTGGGGGGACAGAGGAGCAGAGAGTGGGGGATGTGGGGACAGGGAGATGCGGGGGACACCGGACGGGGATGTGGGGATTGGGGGACGCAGGACAGAAGTTGGGGACATGGGAGACTCGGGGACAGGGGCCATGGGGACAGGGCAGGGTTGTGGGGGGCACGGAGCAGAGCTGGGGACGTGTGGACATGGGGGACACGGGGACGGGGTTGGTGACGGGTGACAGAGCGTGATGGAGGGGATGTGAGGGGACAGGAGTGGGGTGCGGGGACCCCCCATGTCCCCGAGTCTCAGTGTCTGCTGTCCCCACAGCCACACCGGCACCCAGCGAGCGTGGGGATGGGATGGGGCCACCCCCAGACAGGGACGACGGTGACAACAGGGACGAGAAGGAGCCCAAAGGGCCTGAAAAGATGGAGACTGAGGTGGGTGATGGGGCTGTGCCCGTCCCTGTCCCCAGCTGTGTCCCCATCCCTGTCCTGTCCCCATCCCTGTCATGTCCTCATCCCTGTCCCCATCCCTGTCCCCACCCTTGTCCTGTCCCCATCCCTGTCCCCATCCTTGTCCTGTCCCCATCCCAGTCCCCATCTCTGTCCCCATCCCCGTCCCCATCCCCATATCTCCCTTCCCCCCCACTGCAGTCCCTGCCACCATCTCTGTCCCTTTTCCCGTCCTCCCAGTCCCCATCCCAGTCCCCATCCCTGTCCCCATCCCTGTCATGTCCCCATCCCTGTCCCCATCCCTGTCCCCACCCTTTTCCCATCCCCGTCCCCGTCCCCATCCTTGTCCCCATTCCCATCATATCCCCATTTCTGTCCCCATCCCCGTCCTTGTCCCCATCCCCAGCTCTCCCCTCCCTCCTCTGCAGTCCCTGTGTGCCCTCTCTATCCCTGCCACCATCTGTCCCCTTTCCTGTCCTCCCTGTCCTGTCCCTTTTCCTGTCCCCATCCCTGTCCCCATCCCAGTCCCCAACCCCATTATCTCCCCTCCCTCCTCTGCAGTCCCTGTGTGCCCTCTCCATCCCTGCCACCATCTCTCTTCCTGTCCCCATCCCTGTCCTGTCCCCATCCCTGTCCCCATCCCTGTCCTGTCCCTTTTCCTGTCCCCATCCCAGTCCCCATCCCAGTCCCCATCCCTGTCCCCATCCCTGTCCTGTCCCTTTTCCTGTCCCCATCCCAGTCCCCATCCCCATATCTCCCCTCCCTCCTCTGCAGTCCCTGTGTGCCCTCTCTATCCCTGCCACCATCTCTGTCCCCTTTCCCATCCTCCCTGTCCCCATCCCTGGCCTGTCCCCATCCCTGTCCTGTCCCCATCTCTGTCCCCATCCCTTTTCCTGTCCCTTTTCCTGTCCCCATCCCTGTCCCCATCCCTGTCCCCATCCCAGTCCCCACCCCCATTTCTCCCCTCCCCCTCTGCAGTCCCTGTGCGCCCTCTCCATCCCTGCCACCATCCCTGTCCCCTTTCCTGTCCTCCCTATCCCCATCCCTGTCCCGGTGCCCCCCAGCTCTCCCCCCTCGTGCGTCCATGGAGGTAACACTTTGGGGTGGGGGTGACACCGCATTGTTGTCCCCTCAGCCGCCCCCCCCCGAAGCCCCCCCATCCCCGGGCAACGGCAGCGAGGCCGAAGGGCCGAGGAAGGGCGAGGAGGAGGAGGGACCAGGGGAGAGGGAGCCCGAGGCCGAAGGGCCCCCACCCCGCGACGAGCACGACCGAGCAGGTGGGTGTCCCGCATCAAACCCCCCCCCAACAGCCCCCAAACCAAAACCCCACGGGGGGGTCTCTGAGCTCTGCCCACCCCCTCCCCCAGGCACTGAGGTCGACAAAACCCCCGGGGGGGAAAAGGGCGATGAGAAACCCCCCGAGGAGGAGCCCAAGGAGCGGCCGGGAGACCCCGACCCCAAAAGAGGTATTGGGGTGGGGGGGTGGAAAAGGAAGGGGGGGGGGGGGCAAACCAGAGCAGGGTGGGGGGGCTGGAAAGGGGGGGGGGGGGGGCAAACCAGAGCAGGATGGGGTTGGGGTGGAGGGGCCGGAAAGGGGGGGGGGGGGGCTGGAAAGCGGGAGGTGTCAAACCAGAGCAGAATGGGGTTGGGGGGGGGGGGCTGGAAAGGGGGGGGGGGTCAAACCAGAGCAGGATGGGGTTGGGGGGGGGGCTGGAAAGGGGGGGCGGGAGCCAAATCAGAGCAGGATGGGGTTGGGGGGGGGGCTGGAAAGGGGGGGAGGCCAAACCAGAGCAGGATGGGGTTGGGGGTGGGGGGGCTGGAAAGGGGGGGGGGGCAAATCCCAACAGGTTGGGGTGGGGGGGCTGGAAAGGGTGGGGGGGGTCAAACCAGAGCAGGATGGGGTTGGGGGGGGGGCTGGAAAGGGGGGGCGGGAGCCAAATCAGAGCAGGAAGGGGGTGGGGGGGGGGCTGGAAAGGGGGGGGGGCCAAACCAGAGCCAGATGGAGTTTGGGGGGCTGGAAAGGGGGGGGGGGGGGGGGGGGGGGGCAAAACCGAGCAGGGTGGGGTGGGGGGGCTGGAAAGGGGGGGGGGGTCAAACCAGAGCAGGATGGGGTTGGGGGGGGGGCTGGGAAGGGGGGGGGGCAAACCAGAGCAGGGTGGGGGGGCTGGAAAGGGGGGGGGGGGGCAAACCAAAGCACGATGGAGTGGGGGGGGGGCTGGACAGGGCGGGGGGGGGGGGGCAAACCAGAGCAGGGTGGGGTTGGGGGGGGGGCTGGAAAGGGGGGGAGGCCAAACCAGAGCAGGGTGGGGTTGGGGTGGGGGGGCTGGAAAAAAGGGGGGGGGGGGGCAAACCAGAGCAGGATGGGGCCCGGGGGGGGGGGCTGGAAAGGGCGGGGGGGGGGGGTCAAACCAGAGCAGGATGGGGCTTAACGAAGGGGCGCAGCTGTGCGTTAATTGCGCCCTACTGATGGACGGGGACGATTCCCTTCATAGCGGGGGGGTTGGGGGGGATATGAGGGGGGAGGGGGGTCCTAAAGCCTATAAACCCCCCCCCCCCCCCCAAGCAGAGGAGGTGAAGGCTGAGAAGGAGCCCAAATTGGAGCCGCGCGCCAACGGCCGCCGCGAGGACAGAGCCGAGAAGCCACGCTTCATGTTCAACATCGCCGACGGGGGCTTCACGGGTGAGCTTTGGGGGTGAGGGGAGGGGGTTTGGTGGGGGTCCCAACCTTCCTGACCCCCCCCCTCCAACCCCGCAGAGCTGCACACGCTGTGGCAGAACGAGGAACGCGCCGCCGTCTCCTCGGGGAAACTCAATGAGATTTGGCACCGGCGCCACGACTACTGGCTGCTGGCCGGCATCGTCCTGTATCCTTACGGTACCTCCGGCTACGGGGGGGGGTCCACGAGACCCCCTGAGGCCCCCCAGAATCGTGGGGTGCCACTGAGACCCCCTGAGACCCCCTGCAACACCACGGGGTGCCCCTGAGACCCCCCCCAACACCATGGGGTGCCCCTGAGACCCCCTGAGACCTCCCAGAACCATGGGGTGCCCCTGAGACCCCCCCCAACACCATGGGGTGCCCCTGAGACCCCCTGAGACCCCCCAGAACCATGGGGTGCTCCTGAGAACCCCCAACACCATGAGATGCCCCTGAGACCCCCTGAGACCCCCCAGAACCATGGGGTGTCCCTGAGACCCCCTGAGACCCCCCAACACCATGGGGTGCCCCTGAGACCCCCCCCAACACCATGGGGTGCCCCTGAGACCCCCTGAGACCCCTCAACACCATGGGGTGCCCCTGAGACCC
Source organism: Crossoptilon crossoptilon (assembly GCA_036346035.1). Lineage (NCBI taxonomy): Eukaryota > Metazoa > Chordata > Aves > Galliformes > Phasianidae > Crossoptilon > Crossoptilon crossoptilon. Next base: position 14,494 of record JARXNR010000338.1, read on the forward strand.
CCTGAGACCCCCCAGAACCATGGGGTGCCCCTGAGACCCCCCCCAACACCATGGGGTGCCCCTGAGACCCCACATCCAGAAACACGACGGCGCCTTCGGGGTGATCAACGAGCCCTTCAAGGTTGCACCAGGGATTGCACAGGGATTTGCAAGAGGGCTTTTGCGGAGGGAGAGGTCAGGAAGGGAGGTCTCAACCCCCAAGAGACCCCTGGGGTGTGAGGGTTGTCGTGCTGGGGTTGGTGTTGTGACACTCAGGGCATTTGCGCACATTGGGGTATGTTGCACCTAGGGAATTTGTGCCACCAGGTATTGGCGAGGAGGGCGGTCTCTCACAAGGATGGGGTGTGAGAAGGGCGTGTAGGGTGGGTGTGCTGGGTGTTGGGTTGGCAGCCAGGGAGTTGACACCAGGGATGGATTGGCAGGAGGGATGCTCGACAAGGCTTGGGGTGTGATTTTAGTGGTATTCTTGGTGTGTGGGTTTGTTTGCCACCAGGATTTGCAACAGTGGAATTTGAGCAGGGATTTTAAAGGAGGGGAGGGGGGCTGGGCTCACAAGGAGGGTGTGCGGGCTGTTGCACGAGGGATTTGCACAAGGCAGTCTCACTTGGTGGTGTTTGCACGAGGGCGGAGTCTCACGAGGCTGAGTTGTAAGGACATGAGGGAGTTGTGCTGGGGTTGTGTTTGCACGAGGGATTTGCAGGAGGGATTTGCACAAGGAAGTCGCACAAGGCTGGGGTGTAAGGACATGAGGGAGTTGTGCTGGGGTTGTGTTTGCACCAGGGATTTGCACAAGGGAGTCTCACATGGTTGCGTTTGCAGAAGACCTTTGCACGAGGGAGCCACACAAGAGTTTTGTTTGCATGAGGGCTTTGCAGATGGGAGTTTTATGGGGTTTGTGTTTGCACTAGGGTTTTGCACTAGGGTTGTGTTTGCACGAGGGCTTTGCAAAGGGAAGTCGCACAAGGCTGCGAAGAGCAGCTCCGGCGCGCCGCCTACCTGAACATGACTCAGGATCCCAGCCACCCGGCCATGGCCCTGAACACGCGCTTCGCCGAGGTCGAGTGCCTGGCCGAGAGCCACCAGCACTTGTCCAAGGAGTCGCTGGCGGGCAACAAGCCCGCGAACGCCGTCCTGCACAAGGGTAAGAGGCGGGCGGGCCGGCGGCGCGGACGCCCCGTGTAGCACCTGGCTGCTCTCTGTACCGCGCTCCGAACGGCTCTGATTAAAGTGGGGTTCTGCTCCCAACCGGCTCCCGGTGTGTCCTTGCTCAGCGCGGGCTTCACGGCGGCCGGAGGGCGGAGGGAGGGGGTGAGGATGGAGGTAGTAGGGGGTGACGGGGCGTGAGGAAGAGCAGGGTGAGGGGTGAGTAAGGGCGGAGGAGCTCAGAGTGACTCGGAGTGGCTGAGGGCAGAGGAAATTTGGAGGAACTCGGTGTGCTCAGGGTGACGGCGGAGTGAGCTCGGAGGAACTCGGAGTAAGACTGGAGTAACTCAGAGTGAGCTCGGAGTAACAGCTCAGTGTAACAGCAGTAAGTTTGGAGTACCTCGTTGAGCTCAGAGTAACAGCAGAGTGAGCACAGAGTGACTCAGAGTGAGAGCAGAGTAACCCCGGAGTAACTCGGTGGGCTCAGAGTAACAGCAGAGTGAGCTTGGTGTGACAGCAAAATAACAACAGAGTAACCTCAGAGTAAGCTGAGTGTGCTCAGAGTTGCAGCAGAGTAAGCTCGGAGTAACTCAGTGAGTTCAGAGTAACAGCGGAGTAAGCTTCGAGTAACCTAAGTGTGCTCCATGAGACAGCAGAGAAGTAACAGCAGAGTAACCTCAGAGTAATTCAGAGTGTGCTCAGAGTAACAGCCGTATGAGCTCAGAGTAATGGCAGAGTAACCTCGGAGTAACCACAGAGTACCAGCAAAGTAACAGCACAGTGTAGGAGTAGCAATGCCTGAGCAACCGCTAGATAGCTTGAGTAGCCTTGGGGGAACCTCTGAGTAACTGCTGAGTAACCTCTAAGTAATCTTGGAGTAAGCTCTGAGTAACACTTGAATAAGCTTGGAGTTACCTCTAAATAACCTCTGAGTCGCCTTGAGCAACATTTGTGTTAACCTCGGAGTAATTTCTGAGTAACCTCTGAATAATCTCAGGGTAACCTCTGAGTACCCTATGAGTATTCTTTGAATAAGCTCTGAGTAACCTCTTAGCAACCTCTGAACAACCTTGGAGCAACCTGAGTAACCTCTTTGTAAGCACAGATTATCCTCCGAATAATCTGAGTGGTCTGTGAGTAGTCTCTGAATGACCTGTGATTAATTTTGCAGTAACCATTGATTAACCTCTGTGTAACCTCGGAGTAACCTCAGAGTTATCCCTGAGTAACCCCGGAGTGATGTTTGAGTAACCTCGGAGTAGCCTTTGAATAACATCTGGGTAACCTTTGAATAACCTCTGGATAATCTTTGATTAACCTTTGAATTGCCTCCGAGTAACCTCTGAGTAACCTCGGGGTAAGCTGGGAGTAAGCTGGGAGTAAGATGCAGTAAGCTGAGGTCCTGGGGCCAGGCTGGGCACGGCCGTGGGGCGCTGGGGCGGTGCTTCTGTTTCCTGCTGGCGGGGCTTTGTGCTGAGCTGCATCCGCTGAGTATCCGTCGCGTAACTCCGGAGGATGGCACCCATCTGTCCTCCCCCCTCTCCCCCCTTCCCTTCCCTTCCTCTCCTCCTCCTCCTCCTCCTTCCCCCCCCCCCCCACGCTTCGGGTGTCCCCCATTTGCCCAGTGCATGTCAGGGGTAACCCGGAATCGTTGTTCCATCCCCTCGTGCGTGCCAGGAGTAAACCTGGAGTAACCCTGAGTAGTGCTGGCGTGGTGATGCGGAGGAAATCTGGGGGGATCCCAGGAGGATTTCATGTGTAGCCCTTCTCTGTGTGGGTCTGAGAAGCTCAGGGTGTGCAGGGAAAGAGATGGACCCCAAAAATCCCCGCTGTGTTTGAGGAGTATCTCTGGAGTAGAGTTGGTGTAAACACTGAGTGCGCAAGGAGGATCTGTGGGGCGTCCTATGGGATTCCCAGTGATCAGGGAGGATCTGTGGGGCGTCCTATGGGATTCCCAGTGTGCAGGGAGGATCTGTGGGGTGTCCTATGGGATTCCCAGTGTGCAGGGAGGATCTGTGGGGTGTCCTATGGGATTCCCAGTGTGCAGGGAGGATCTGTGGGGTGTCCTATGGGGATACCCTGAGTGCAGGGAGGATCTGTGGGGTGTCCTATGAGTATCCCCCGAGTGCAGGGAGGATCTGTGGGGTGTCCTATGGGATTCCCAGAGTGCCTGGAGGATCTTTGGGGTGTCCTATGGGATTCCCAGTGATCAGGGAGGATCTGTGGGGTGTCCTATGGGGATACCCTGAATGCAGGGAGGATCTGTGGGGTGTCCTATGGGATTCCCAGTGATCAGGGAGGATCTGTGGGGTGTCCTATGAGTATCCCCCGAGTGCAGGGAGGATCTGTGGGGCATCCTATGGGATTCCCAGTGATCAGGGAGGATCTATGGGGTGTTCTATGGGATACCCTGAGGGCAGGGAGGATCTATGGGGTGTCCTATGGGATTCCCAGAGTGCAGGGAGGATCTGTGGGGTATCCTGTGAGTATCCCCAGAGAATCCATGGAGTATCTTTGGGTATCCTATACGTATCCCCATAGCAGCCCCTCTCTCAGGTATCACTGAAGGTGATCCTGGAGTTGGAGCAGCCCAGATGCAGCTGCAGAGCATCTCCAGAGTGACGGAGGAGTAAACCTGGAGTATTTTACACCCGGAGTACTTCCAGTGCACTTGGGGTCCTCCCACTCCGTGCCCTCAGTACCCCGTGAGCTGGCTGAGCTCTGGGTCAGCCTGCAGTAATGGAGGGCTGCGTAACCTGGGGAGGCTGTGAGTAAGCTGTGAGTTAACAGTGAGTAACCTCAGAGTAAAGCAGGAGGGAGATTTGAACGTGCTGAGGATAAATGGAGTAAACTGCGAGTGGGCTCTGACCGTGAGCGAGCTGTAGGTCAACCATGAGTGAGGCCAACCGTGAGCTGTAAGCTCGGAGTAAATGGAGAAGGCTGTGAGTAAGGTGTGAGTAAGCTGTGATCAGCTCAGATTGAGCTGGAAGTGGGCTCTGAGCAAAGCATGAGTGAGCTCTGAGCAACCGCTGAGTGCTGAGGAAGCCATGATGAGCTGCTAGTGAGCTTGAGGTGCTGGTGAACTATGAGTAGCCTTGGAGTGGGTTTTGAGGTGTGAGTAAGCTCTGAGTAAAGGGGTCATTAAAGTCTGAGCAACCCCGTGAGTGAGCTGCGAGATGAGTAACGTCTTGGTAACCTATGAGAAAGCTTTAATTGCAGTGAGAAAATGAGGGAGCTTGGAGTAACTTAGGAGCAAGCTCTGAGTAAGGTGGGAGTAACCTCTGAGTAAGAGCTGAGAAGCCTATGGGTGAGCTTGGAGTAGTGATGGGTGAGCTCTGAGTAACGTGTGTGTGAGCTCTGAGTAGCAGACGTGTAAGCTGAGTAACCGAGTTCTGAGTAAGGCATGAGCAAGCTCTGAGTAAGCTGTGTGATGCTCGTGTCCTGTTAGATCTGAGTAACCCTACATTTACACCTGGAGTAAGCTCTGAGTAACCAAGTTCTGGGTAAGGCATGAGCAAGCTCTGAGTGAGCGGTGAGTAAGCACTGAGTAAGATCTGTGTCTGCAGTAAAGTCTGAGTAAGGTCTGAATAAGCTCTAAGATATGAGTAAGCTGTGAGTAAGGTCTGAATAAGGTGTAAGCCCTGAGTAAGCTCTAAGGTCTGAACAAGCTCTGAGTAAGATATGAGTAAACCCTGTGTAAGGTCTGAGTAAGGTCTGAACAAGGTGTGATTAGGCTCTAAGATCTAAGGTGTAAAGTCTGAGTAAGCTCTGAGTAAGGCCTGAACAAGGTGTATGTTTTGAGGAAGCTCTGTGTAAGGTCTGAATCAGCTCTGAGTAAGATGTGAGTAAGCCTTGAGTAAGCCCTGAGTAAGGTCTGAAGAAGGTGTAGGTTTTGAGGAACCTCTGAGTAAGGTCTGAGTACGGTGTGAATAAGCTCTGAGTAAGACTTGAACAAGGTGTAGGTTTTGAAGAAGCTCTGAGTAAGGCTAAGATGTGACTAGGCCTTGAGTAAGCTCTGAGTAAGGCCTTTAAAAGGTGTAGGTGTTGAGGAAGCTCTGAGTAAGATGTGAGTAAGCCTCGAGTTAGCTCTGAGTAAGTCCTGAGCAAGGTGTAGGTGTTGAGGAAGCTCTGAGTAAGATGTGAGTAAGCCTCGAGTTTGCTCTGAGTAAGGCCTGAGCAAGGTGTAGGTGTTGAGTAAGCTCTACTTAAGGTCCGAGTAAGCTCTGAGTAAGACCTATGTAAGATCCGAGTAAGCTCAGAGTAAGACCTGAGGAAAGTCTGACTAACCCATGAGAAAGCAGTGAGCAACGTGTGAGTAACCTGCGAGCAACCCCCGAGTAACATACTAGTAACCCACGAGTAACCCGCCAGTAACCCACGAGCAACGTATTCGCAACCCACGAGTCACCCACGAGTAACGCCCCTCCCGTCCCCGAGTAACCCGCGAGTAACGTAGGAGTAACCCGTGAGTAAGCCCTGAGTAACGCGGCGTCCTCCCCGCAGTGCTGAACCAGCTGGAGGAGCTGCTGAGCGACATGAAGGCCGACGTCACCCGCCTGCCCGCCACGCTGTCCCGCATCCCCCCCATCGCCGCCCGCCTGCAGATGTCGGAGCGCAGCATCCTCAGCCGCCTGGCCAGCAAGGGGGCCGACAGCCACCCCCCGCCTGTGAGTGTCTCTGGGGGAAGGGGAGACGGACGGACGGACCTCGGGGACAGACGGACCTTGGGGACGGACAGACCTTGGGGACCGATGGACCTTGGGGGCGGGCCCAATCCCCCCTTAGGGGCAGCCCTCCGTTGGGGACAGATGGACCTTGGGGGGCAGATGGACCTTTGGACAGACAGACCCTC
>JARXNR010000150.1:7500-187772 GCA_036346035.1 Crossoptilon crossoptilon
ACATTGAGAAGCAGAACATGAATACCCATCTTCATCACAATTCCCAGACTTAGTTTACAGGCGCAGTATCCATATATTCCATACGTGGCTCAACACAATTTACAGGCACAGCACACACATATTCAGCACAGTTTAACACATGGTTTACACATATGTCAGACTAACCAGAGAAAGGCCACAAAGCCTCCATACCCCATTAATGACATTACATTTATACAAACATTGTATACTGCAACCCACCTCAAAAGCAGTGCAGATCTCAGTCCATCCAAAAGGAAATGCAATTCTCAGACTGGCCGGGAAGGAAAACAAATTGCCTCCAACAGCCCTTGGGTGTTGGTTACAGGGTTGGGTTAGCCCCACAGTAGAAACAAACAAAGCAAAGTTAACCCAACCCCGTAAGCAAGGCAAAGCTGAAGCCAATTTGGTTGATGAAAAAATGACTGCAAAGCCAAAGCCAATTTGGTTGAGATTGATTGCACATGCTGAAATCAGCACAATTCTCAACACGGCCACAAAGGGGCGCGAGTCTCAAAGTGGCCGGGAAGGAACACAGCCTCCAGCGGCCCTTGGGCATTGGTTATGGGGTTGGGTTAGCCCTGCGGTAGAAACAAACAAAGCAAAGCTAACCCAACCCCATAAGCAAGGCAAAGCTACAGCCAATTTGGTTGAGATAAATTGAATGCAAAGTCAAAGTCAATTTAGTAGATGCAGAATGACTGCAAAGCTGAAGCCAATTTGGTTGAGATAATTTGATTGCACACGCTGAAATCAGTGCAACTTTTAGAATGGCCGCAAAGGGGCTCAAGACTCAGAGTGGCTGGGAAGGAACACAAATTGCACCCCAACAGCCCTTGGCCATTGGTTATGGGGTTGGGTTAGCCCTGAGGTAGAAACAAAGCAAAGCTAACTCAACCCCATAAGCAAGGCAAAAATACAGCCAATTTAACTGAGATAAATTGACTGCACAGCTAAAGCCAATTTGGTTGAGATAAATTGACTGTAAAGCTGGGAGTAGAAAGGCACTAAGGATGGATGTGGGCATGTTGGATTGCCAGACTGAGGCTGATGGGATGAACTACAGTGAGACGGAGTACCATGTCCCACACATTGCTCGCGACAACCTTGGATAGTGGTAGGGGCTTTTGGCAGAATGATGAGAACATTATGAAAAGGGAACGGACTGGGGGATATGGATAACAGGCTCAACTGAGCTGGCCGGTGAGTGTGGGAGGCCTGGAAAGCAGATGGCATTCCATGAGGGAGTGACTTGATCCAGGAAGAGTTGAAGACTTCTTCACCTGTAATACAGAGAGAGACACTTCAGAAAGAAATAATGGTAACTCTAGGAATGCCAAGACACAAACAGCACTCACCATAAGCCCATCTCCACCAAAAGTACAAGCAAAAGACCACCCCAACAAATGGCTTAAGAGTAAGATTAGGAGCATTTAACAGGGAAGATGTAGGATTATTTTTAGAATCACACTGAAAGTTAGATACGGATTTAGTGCACCATTAGAGGGTATGTTCAGGGTTCATTTGGACAGTTAGTACAGTTATCTATACAGTCATAGTTAGAATTAGCACTAAATTTGGGGTTCAGAGCTCATTAGGGTTGGGGTGAATGTATTAGACTTGGGTTTATTAGGATTATGCTCAGAGTGACTGTCAGGGAAGTCCAAGGCAAAGGCAAGAGCAAAAGGCAAGGAGAACACCCAAAAGAACACTAAAATGGAGGGCAAAGGCATAGATGACACCCAAGGGAAGGCAACATCAAAGGCACAGGGAAGGCAAGACATCGAGAACACCAAAGAGAAGGCCTTGTCAGAGGCCAAGCTTGAAGAGAATGCTGCATGAAATGTCAGAATGGAGGGCAAGGCAGAAGAGAATGCTGCAGAAAAGGCCAAAATGGAGGGAAAGGTCCATGAGAGTGCTGCAGCGAAGGCCAACGCAGAAGGCTGAGGGCAATGGCTAAAGAGAACACAGCACAGAAGGCCAAAACAAAGAGGCCAAAGAGAACACTGCAGGGAACGCCAGAACAGAGGGCCGACAGGAATGCGGCAAAGAAAGCCAATGGCAGTGGCCAAAGAGAACGCTGTAGGGACTGCTAAGACAAGAGGTCAAAGAGAACACAGCAAAGAAGGCCGAGGGCAACGGCCAAAGAGAACGCAGACAGGAACACCAAAAGCAAAGGCCAGAGAGAATGTTGCAGGGAATGCCAGATCAGGTGGCCACAGGGAACCATGGCAAAGAAGGCTGAGGGCAATGGCCAAAGAGAACATGGAAGGGAACGCCAAAACCAGAGGCCAAAGACAACGTGGCAAAGAAGGCCAAAGGCAAAGGCCAAGAGTATGTGGCATGGACAGCCAAAACTGAAGGCTGAAGAGAACGCTGCACGGAATGCCAAAACTGAAGGCAAAAGAACACTGTAGGAAACGCCAGAACAGGAGGCCAAAGAGAATGCGGCAAAGAAGGCCAAGGGCAGTGGTCAAGAGAACGCCACACGGAACGCCAGAACAGGAGGGCAAGAGAATACAGCAGGGAAAGCCAAGGGCAAAAGGAAGGAGAACACCACAGTGAAAAGCTGGAGGCAAGGAGAATGCAGGAAGAATAGGACGGGCAGCCTTTGGGCACCATTAAGTGCAGAAATGAGCTCTGGAAACACTACCTTGCATCCCACTAAGTAATAGGTAAACATTGGTAGGTGTGTATTACCCTTACCTGTTGGGCAGAAATTACCAGTCAGCAAAGTGGGGTTCCAGGGCATTCCATAAAATGCAGATTTCCATTTCTTGTTGTTCCCATGAAGAGCCACACATCTTTCCGTGCAGTTGTTACGGTGCTCAGGACCACCGCAGCTCTCCATTGCCACCTGTTGAACACAATACAGTAATGAAGGCACTGCCCCACATACTCAAGGTCTTCAGCCTGTGCACACTGCTCCAGCAATGACACAAAGGGGCATTAGGGATATAATTAATGCTATTTTTAAGTTTGAAGTTATTGTTAGTTTAACAGTTGTTTTTTGCGCTACAATTAGGATTAAGGTTACTTTCATAGAAAACATGGGACGTTATTTTTGTTGCTGTATTTAGGGTAAGAGGTATTTTAAATATTGGATTAAGGGTTAGGTTTATCGATACACTGTGGGTTAATGTAATTATCATTGAAACTCCCATTAAGCTACAGGTTCAGGTCAAGATTAACATTAATGCTGTCTCCCAGCAAATCCCAGAGAGCCAAAGGCAAACAGAACACCCAGGGCAAGCAAAGGGAAACAGAACTCCCACGGATAGCCAAGGTAGAGGCAAAGCCAACAGCCAAGGCTAAGGTGAGGTCAAAAGCAAAGAGAACCAATGGAAAGCCAAGGTGAGGGCAAGTGCAAGGAGAGCGAGGTAGGGAAGGCCGAAACATATGGATAAAGAGACCACAGCAGGAAAGGCCAAGGGCGAAGGCCAAGAGAACATGGCAAGTAATGCCAAAACAAAAGGCCAAGTGAATATGGCATGGAATGCCCAGGCAAGGGCTAAGAGAACATCGCTGAAAGCGCCAAAACAGGAGGCTGAAGGGAAGGCAGGGAAGAAGGCTGATGCAGAAGGCAAGAGAAGGTGGCTGGGAACACCAAAACAGGAGGCTAAGGAGAACACTGCAAAGAATGCCCAGACAAGGGCCAAGAGAACATGGAGGGAAACGCCAAAACAGGAGTGCAAGAAAATGCTGCAGGGAATGCCAAAACTGAATGATGAAGAGAACATGGCAAGAAAAAGCCAAGGGTGATGACCAAGAGAACATGGCATGTAACAAGAACAGGAGGACAAGAGAATGCCTAGGCAAGGGCCAAGAAAATGTGGAAAGAAATGCCAAGGGCAATGGCCAAGAGAACATAGCATGGAATGACAAAACTGAATGCTGAAGTGAACACAACAAAGAAAGACAAGGGCAATGGCCAAGAGAACATGGTATGAAACACAAAAACAGGAAGACAAGAGAACGCAGTAGGAAACACTAAGGGCAAAGGGAAGGAGAACACCGCAGTGAAAGGCCAGAGACGAAAAGAACACGGGAAGAAAAGGGTAAGCAGCCTCCCGGGCACCATGAAGTGCAATAAAGAACTCTGGAAGTGCTATGTGGTGCCATGCTATGAAATGGATTAAACACTGGTGGGTGTGCATTGCACTTACCTGTTGGGCAGACAATTACCGGTCAGCAAAGTGGGATTCCAGAAAATGCAGCTTTCCGTTCCTTGCTGTTCAGATGAAGAGCCACACAACTCTCTGCGCAGTTGTTACAGCACTCGGAAGCACTGCAGCTCTCTGCTGCCACCTGTTGGACACAACACAATAATGAAGGCACTACCCCACATATATAGGGCTGCATCCAGTGCACATTGCTCTTACCATCAGTGCCATAGCTGGGAACAACAAACAAGGAGAAGGCTCAGGTAGCCTACAACATTTTTGCTTCCATCTTCCCTGGTAACTGCTCATTATACACAGCCCTCACTTTTGGATTGGTAGGTGGGGATTAAGGAAGCAATGCCAGTCCCAACCCCCCCCTCCCTGTCCCACACTATGATGGAAGATCAAGTCCTTGACCACCTGAGGACTCAAACCTCCAGGAGTCTTTGGGTCCCAATGAGGTGCACCCCAGAGTTCTGAGGGAATTCACTGATGCGATCAGTAGTCCCTGGTGAGTAGAAGAAACGCAACGGCACACCTGTTATTATGGATAGAAAGGATGACCCCAGGAACTACCAACATTTCAGTCTCACCTCTGTGCTGGGAACGATCATGAAGCAGATCCTCCTGGAAGTGACTCTAAAGCACATGTTCCAGTGCATCACCACCCTCTGAGTGAAAAAGCTTCCTCAGAATATCTAATCTAAACTTTCCCTGACTCAGTTTAAAACTATTCCCTCTCGTCCTATCACCATCCACCCTCATAAACAGCCATTCCTCCTCCTGTTTATATACTCCCTTCAAATGTTATTATATTATTATCTCCCCAGAGCCTTCTCTTCTCCAAGCTAACAAGCCCAGTTCCCTCAACCTTTCCTCGTAGGCTCATAGGAGAAGTGCTTCAGCCTCCTGATCATCTTAGTGGCCTCCTTTGGGCCAAAATTCTTCCTGCACTGGAGGCCCCAGACCTGAATGCAGTACTCCAGATGGGACCTCACAAGAGTCGAGTAGAGAGGGACAGTCACCTCCCTCTCCCTGCTGGCCACCCCTTTTTTAGGGCAGTCCAGAACACAGCTGGCCTTCTGGGCTGCAAGCACACACTGCTGGCTCATGTCCAGCTTCTCATTCACCAGGACCCCCAAGTCTTTCTCCTCAGGGCTGATCTCAAGGGGTTCTTCATCCAGTTTGTATAAATACCCGGGATTGCCCCTTCATCAGTGACATCAACAGTGGGGTCAAGTGCACCCTCCCTAATGACACAGAGCTGTGGGGTACAGTGACACATAGAGGGACGGGACACCATCCAGAGGGACCTCAACAGCCTGAGTAGTGGACACAGGTGAACCTCATCCAAGTGAATGGTCAGCAGCTGGGAAGAAGGAACCCCCACCACCAAAACATGCTGGGGGATGAAAGCACTGAGCATAATCCCACCCTGTAAGACCCGGCAGTACTGACAGGTGGGAGCTGGACATGAGCCAGCAGTGTGCCCTCCCAGCCCAGAACGCCAACTGTATGCTGGGCTGCATCCACAGATGTGCTGTCAGCAGATGAAGGGAGGTGACCCCGGGCCCTCTGCTCTGTGCTGGTGTGGTCTCACCTGGAGTGCTGTGTCTGTGGCATCCTCAGTGCAGGAGAGACAAGGAGCTGTGGGAGTATATCCAGAGATACAAACCAAGGGATGGAGCACCTCTCCTACAAGGAGGGAGAGCTGGAGCTGTTCAGCCTGGAGAAGTGAAGATTCTGAGGTGACCCAGTATATAATCAGTGAATATTAAAATGTTGTAATTATGAAATAAACAAGACAGTTAGGCAAAGCAGGTTATAATAACAAAAAGAGAATAGATAGAACACTTACCCATACCCTGGGCTTGCTGTGGATGTCCCTGTTTGCTGTGGGGGAGTTGGACTATATCATCACAAGTGGTATCAAGCAATCCAGTTGGAATGATCCATATTGCTCACAGAGCCTCTCTGTGCCAGTCCCAGTATTCAGCAGACCAGGTGCCTCACTTCATCACACGTTTGGGTCTCACAGCTGCAGAGCTATTGAATATGATGGGGGTGGGGGTTTGGTTATCATACAGATTAGGAAACTAATGCATCCCCTGACAATTGGGATGGAGATATCAGGGGTACTTCTTACTACAATGGTCTGGAAGACAATCCTTTCTTTTTTATTAACACAAAGACAGATCTGCTATTCAAACAAAGAACTGTAGGATGCCGGGGTGGTCAGCCTCTATACGCTCTGAGAACAGTGCCCTGGAATCCATTACTATTGACAAATTTGTAAGGGAGATAGAGGAGAGAACCAGGCAAAACAGGAACAGAATACCTGTGGTTCAGTATGCTCGAGCAGTGCAGACTGTATTATGCTGAATGAGGATGAAGCAAATGGCCACTGTGGTCTGGGAGTGTTCTTCAGGTCCTGGTCAATGCACCTCACTCCATCACCAGGCAAGTAGCTCACTGGGCTGGGAGCACAGACCCCATGGAATGAAATGAGCCCCTTGTAACCTCATTCAATCCCTAAGTGAGCTTCCCACAGTCATTACAAACCTGCCTGCATACAAGCAATGCACGTACAAGGAGCTCATGATGTTTCATTACCTGCTCCACAGGTTTCACTGTGCTTATACCACTGATTACTAGGGCTTCTCTAATCTTTAAACCCCACCAAGCTGCAAAATGAGATCAGAAGAGACACAGAACATATATAAATACATAATGATGCACAGAACACCCTGAAGCAACTCTGCAAGGGTGGAATTAGTATATAGCACTGTTAGTTACAGTTATTAAATAGGCTGGGATGAGGTTGGAGCAGACAAACCACGTTTGGAGCCCCAGGTTGGAGACTATGAGGTGAGAATCATGAAAGAGGGAACAGAGGCTCAACCAGAAGGTAATGAGCCTAAAAAGATTTGCAGACAGGATCTGGAGAATTCAGAATCTGTTTATAGAAAAGGGCATTAGCTCTGAGCATTCCCAGAGCTGTAGCACTCGGTCAACCAACCAGCATTATCTTGGGGCTGATTGAAGCATTCTGGAAATGAGGGCGCAATGAAAGAACAAAACGTATATCAGTCCTTCCATCACCAGTTCAGAAAAAAGGAAATAACGCCTTTATCTCCCTTAGGGAGAAACTGAAGGGCATTTTAAGGACACACATAACAGACACAGCTGCTCTAATCCAGTTCAGGATATGCAAAAAACAGCAGAGCTCGCAGCCCTGAAATAAAGAAGAAATCACTCACCCTTTCCTGAGGACCAATACTCACCCACACTCCCTGGAAGGCACTCTGCAGGTAGAGATGGCTGCCAGCCATCGTGGTTAAATGTGGTCAAGATCCCCCACAAAAAAGAGAGCTCACAGCCCTGAAATAAAGACGGGACAACTCACCCCATTCCAAAGACACTCACCCCACACAATAAAGGAAGCAATCAGCAGGTACAGATGCTGCCCTTATGACTGCTAGACCTTAAATGTAGTCACAACCCCCCCCCCCAAAAAAAAGGGGATCTCACAGCTGTGAAATAAAGAAGGAATCAATTACCCCCCCTCCCCCCTTCCAAGGACCAGAGCTCACCCCATACTCCACAGGAGTCAGGCTCTGAGGAGAAATACTGCCCTTATAGCTGCCTGCCCTTAAATATGGTCTGGAACCTCCCCAAAAAGGAGAGCGCACAGGCCCAAAATAAAAATAAAAAAAAATCACCCCATTCCAAGGACTAGAGCTCATCCCACACTCCCAAGGAAGAGGTCTCTAAATAGAGATGCTACCCTTACAGCTGCTAGCCCTTCAATGTGGACAGGATACCCCTCCCCCCAAAAAAGGGCATTGCAGATCTGAGATAAAAAAAGTAATCACTCACCCCATTCCAAGACCAATACTCACCCATACTCTAAAGGAAGCAGTCTCCAGATAGAGATGCTGCCCTTTAATGTGGTCAGGATCTCCCCCTCCTCAAAAAAAACCCCACAAACAGGGGGACCTCACAGCCCTGACATAAAGAAGGGATCACTCACCCCCCAGACTCCAAGGGAGGCAGTCTCCAACAAGAGATGCTGCCACAATGCTTTCCAGCCCTTAAATGTGGTCAGGGAGGGGTGGAGCCAGTCTCAGCCCCATCCCATCCCACAGGTGAACTGTTCCCACCAGTGCTTGCAGTGCTACACCCCTCACCAAGTGCTCAATCACTGTTTTAGGTTGTGACCTCACAGTTCCCATAGAACCATGAAACAACAACAAAAAAAGAACACATCACCCCATGGTCACTGGGCATCACCCCATGTCACGTTGTGGGTGCTTTCAATGTCCCCCCACCCACCCCAATGTCCCAGTGTTCCATCTCCATTCCCACCCCCATGTCCACATGCCCACCTCTGTCACCTCTGTGCCCCCAGTGTCCCCATGACCTCCCCCCATCCCCAGTGCCGCCACAGTCGCCTCCCCAGTGTCCCCAAACCTACCCCATGACCTCATGCCCTCCTCTCAGTGCCTGCACCTTCCCAATGTTCATCCGCCCAGCCCCCACGTCCCCATGGTCCTTTCTGTGACTTCAGTGTCCCCACACCCACCTCCCCATCCCCGGTGCTCTCATGCCAACCTCCCCATCGCCACGCTCACCCCCATGTCCCCACACCTACCTCTGTGCCCCCAGTGTCCCCACGCCTCCCTCCCCATCCCCAGTGCACCCCTGTCCACACTATCCCCACACCCACTCCCAATGTCCCCATGGTCCCCTTTGTGTCCCCAATGTCCCCACACCCACAGCTATGCACCCAATGTCCCCAGGACCCCCTTCCTGTCTCCACTGCCCCCTGCCCACCCCACCCGCAGGGCAGGGAGCACATCTTCAGGCCAGAGAATGATTCCCATCCTGGCACATGCTGCATCATCGTCATTGACTGTAATGCTACCGACAGCAGCACTGTGCGCACAGTTGAGGAGCGTGGCATCATGTGCTACATCATTGGGGTACAGCCCACACCGCACCATGGGGCCATGTGGGGACCACTGTGTCCCTGATCCCCATCTCCACCCCACAGGTGGGGAACAATTTCCACAATACACACAGACAGAGCCTCTGTCACCATCCTTGACAGCTTCTGGCACCTGCCTGGGACATTATTTAGGGCCCTTTGGGGCAATTTGGGGCCCTTCGGGATCATTTGGAGCCATTATATGGGGCTGTTTGAGGACATTTGGGCAATTTGGGGCCTTTATTTGGGCACATTTAGGGCATTTGGGGCCATTATTTGGGCACTTTTGAGGGATTTGGGGACATTTGGGACCATTTTTTGAGGCATTTGGGACCATTATTTGGGGCCATTATTTGGGGCCATTATTTGGGGCATCTGGAGCCATTTGGGACCATTATTTGGGGCCATTATTTGGGGCATCTGGAGCCATTTGGGGCCATGGGGAGCTCTGTGTGGGCAGGAGAGGGGTATGGGGATGTGTGTGGCAGGAGGGGATGTGGGAATGTGGGATTTGGGAGGGTATTGGGATTGGAGATGGGAATTGGACATGAAATTGGGATTGGGATTGGGGATGAGATGAAAGCAGATTGGGTAGGATTAGGGATGGGATTGGGATGGGATTGGGGATTGGAACTGGAATTGTGATAGGACTGGGGTTGGGATGGGATAGGAATGGGATTGGGATAAAGAAGGGTTTGGGGATGGAATGGGAATGTGGATGAGATGGTATTGGGATGGTATTGGGATTAGGATCTGGGAGGGATTGGGATTGAGGATGGGATGGGATTAGGGTTGGGACTGGGGATGAAACTGGGCTGGGGGCCAGAGCCAGCAGGTGTGGACATGGGGGGATGAGGGAGTGTACAGCAGGGGATAGGGGGCAGGGAGGGATGGAGAGATGGGAGGACATTGTGGAATGACAGCAGGAGTGATGCTGGGTGATAACAGTGGAGGGTGCTACTGGGGGGTGACAATGGGGTGACACCGTTGGGGTGATGCTGGGGGTGACACTGCGGAGTGATGTTGGGGGTACTAAGTCACGACTTGAAGCAGTGACGGAACACCTGGTGGGAAGGCAGGGCCAATCCAGGGGAGCTCAGGTGCACATGATGCTGCCGAATCATGAAGAGGTGGAGCCAGGATCCACACCTTCCCAGTCCTCATTTAAGGGCTGGCAGACTGAGTGTAGAGCTTTTGCTGTGGATCTCTGCCTACCTAAGGCCTTCAAATGTGGACTTGATTGGTTTCCTTTTTGTCTGTGCCCATGAATGCTGCACTGGAGCTGACTTTCATTTGTTGCAATCTAGGGTTTGACTGCTCTGATACATTTTCTGATTAGGAATCTGTGTTTTTTTATGAAGAGCAAGATCATTATGCAGCTTGCAAATGAATTTGTTCATGCCTGGTAATTGGTGTTCTTCTCTACATGGAGCTGTAATTGAAATGGACACTTGTGGTCTGATGTGTGGCCCTGTTGCGTGTGCTCAGATCAGCCAAGTTGGTGAGGCCTAGCTCTTGGTTGGTGAGTTGTGCCCAAGGTCAGAGAGTTGACTCTTCTCAGCTTTGAGACACGTCTTCCAGTTGCGCATTGTGTTGACGTCTTGAGCTCTACCCCTAACTGGGGATCCAAATATTAACACAAGGAATGGTTTAGATACATGTTAGCCTTGAAGAATGGCTACGTAGTGCTAAGGGCTGCACACACTTGTAACTGTTCTGACTGTGAGAAAATGGCATCTGCTGGGTGAGTGCTTTGCTGGGTGAGCACTGCCCTGCTGAAAAGCTGTTGTCTTTGTAGACAGTCATGTCCGTGGGGATTGGAGGCTTTTTCAGCCTTCTGGTTTGTTGCTGTTGCTGTGAGTGGAGGTTTTTGCCCTGAGAGAACTACCAGCAGAAGGGATACTGTGTGTGGTCTTTGAGCCCTTTCATACAAACCAACTATGTTATCTTGTGGCCTGTGACAGTGGTTTGGAGATAACCTAGCAGGCATTGCCCAAAGCAGAATGACTTGCGGGCACAGTGTCCACTATTGGAAGAGGCCAAGAGCTGAAGACAGCAGCACTCTTGGAGGAAATACACACTGTGAATGAAGGCCAAGAAGAAAAGAGCTTGTCACTGCATTCACGTGGTAAGGTTTTCCTTCCTGAATAGTTAACTCTCAGGTGGAGTGTGAGTCTTCTGTGGTGTGCCTACAGCTGTGTGATATGCTGTACTCTACAGGAAGTGGTGATGTTGCGCATTTAACCTTGTCTTTCATGTCTCATGTGCAGTCATATGGGAAAAGCTGAATCATGGCCTGAACCTCTGATTAACCACCTGAAGCGAGCAATGACTCAGCCCTGGGAGCACAGGTGAAGGTAATTCACCTGTGCTACCGGAAGGGGTGGAGCCTGACTCCACCTCTTAGACCCCATTTAAGAGCTGACTACCAGTGAGGAAGGATCTCTTTTGGAGATTGCTTCTCTTGGAGTCTTCTCAGTGAGCCCAGGACAAGGGTAAGCTTTCCATCCATTCTTCTTTGGTGTGATAACCTGTTTAGCCTAAATTTCCTGTATATTTCTTAATTATAGCATCTGTATATCCACTGATTATACAGCAGTATCTCATGTTGTTTTAAAGCAGCATCTTGGAGGCAACCTTGATTTCTCCAGCCCTGAGCTTTGTGGCACAAGAGTCCTCCCCTATGCTTCTCCCTTTGACCATATCGAAGGCCTTGCAGAAGCCTGGGTAGGTGATGTCAATTGCTCTTCCTTTCCCCACCGATGCTGGAAATATCGTGGAATGGGATGGGGGGACATTCCAGCCACGGGTTCCTACCTCAGCAGGACTGAACGGCTGTTCTCATCCACATGTTTTAACACGAGGGACTCTGACACTAATTAGAGAAATGAGGGGCTTGTTAAAAAAAAAAAAAGACTGTGGTGCATTTTGTGGTGCAAGATGTTCTCCAAACTGCTGTTAACAATGCCCAGAATGCTTCCTTTTTGATGGGGAGAGGTTTAGCAAGGATTTCTTAAATGAAAATAGTTTGTTGTGTATTTCCTTTTCATCAACCTTTCATTCTACTTCTTGATAAGTTATCTTTGGATTCTAAAGTAGTATTTATTAATGAAGAGAATACATATGCACCCTGCACTTTTATGTGCACAAAGAATCTTCTAAACATCTTTGCATGTGTTTCTTTTTGGCACTGAGATGAAGCTATGTGGAACATAGCCTTGGATGCATTTTCAGTCAGGTACAGAGACGTATAATGCTCATCTGAGATGTCATGCTGACAAGAACAGCAGAGTGGTAAATTTTACAGGGTTGCATCTTTTTTTTTTCCAGTCATAACCATGGAACCATAGAAGCGTTACCCAGAAAAAATGAGTGTTTGTCACCCGGACTTCCTACAAATGACACAGGCAGTGGAATCAGCATCCAAAGCATGCATAAGACCCCTGCAAAGGAATGGTGAGAGTTACCCTGGCACCATCCTTTGGCAATCTCAGGTCTCTGTAAGCTCTTAAGCTGTGTCATAAGTCCTCCCGTGGTGCTGACTCAGCTCTCCCTGTCTCTTGTGTAGGAGAGCTGGAGTTCAACTCCTTCTGTTTCCTGCCTGTGTGCTCCCTGCTTTGCTCATGGCCTAATGAGCCTTTTATTTCTCGCACCCAGATTGGCACGTGTGGATAAGGGCATCTGTTTATGTACGCTTATCTTCTGCTGTGGTGTCAGGCTGAGTGACAGCTCACAGCTGAGCTTGCTGTTAGCGAGACACACAGCAGCTGGAGATGCACTTCTGTGTGTCACTAAAACATGAGCTTCGTGGCTGCCATGAGCAAAGAAGCAGAGTTTGTGTGTTTTATTTCTGTGTTTGGCTGAGCGGTTAGAGCAGGGCAAGGAGGCTGATTGGGATGTGCTGCTTTCCAAATACTGTGCTGTTTGTGTGGCAGTGCTTCTGTGTTCAAAATTCTGTAACTGTGAGGTGTAAACCGTTTGTCTAGTTGACTTGTGGCAGCAGGTTTCTTTCTCCCGCTGAACCCTCCCTGTGCGCTTCTGTACACAGCCATGGTCTTTGTCTCTTTCTTTCCTTCTTTTTTTGTTGTGTTTGACGCTCTGCAAGCTATGAATTGCTCAATGTGCTCTGGAGTTCTGGGGGACAAACTCCCAAGAAACACTGTGCAGCTTCAAAGCCCCAAAGCTTGTAGAGATTGGAGATGTGCAGTGCTCTGCTTGGTGCAGGACATGATGTGCTTTGCAAGGCGCTTTCCACAAAGACCTCAGATCTGTGCTCAAACTGCATCCAAAGCAACCCACTGCCCTGTGCTTGCTGTACCTGGAGCTATCAGTGCCAGGAGTTGCTGCTGTGTTTGCAAGGACATTGTGTCAGCAGTGTGACGTCAATGGGGTTGTTTTATGGAAATGAAACAGCTGAATTGTGTAGCTCAAGACTAAGGTAGAGAAAAAGATAGTAGTTATGAATGTGTATATAGACACAGACATGTAGGACTCTAGTGTGGATTTTACATAGACCCAGCACTGCAAGGTATGCTGTTGGGAAGATGTGTCCATCTGCCTGAGGGTAGGAAGGCCCTCCAGAGGAATGCACTGAGGCCAGTTGTACAAGGCTCAACAAGAGCAAACGCTGGGTCCTGCGCTTTGGTCATGACGACCCCATGCCAGCTTCTCCAGAATTTGGCTGAGATAGAATTCCAACCGCCCACTGACTCTAGAATGTTGGGGTGGGGTGTTGGAATATTCTGGTCTTGTGATGTGGTCTTGCCTCCCCACCTTCTCCGTCATGGTGGAGCAGCCTGGTGGCCCTCAGTGATGTCGAGAGAGCTAACTTGAGGGCAGAGGAGGAATGGCAGCAGGTCCCAGCTCGGCGATGCGGGCGACCCCCATCCCGACCTACCTCGGTTCCCCAGGTGCCTCTGTGTAATAGGTTTGAAGCCCTGAAACTGGAGGGTGCGGTGGCTGAGGATGAAGTGGGAGGTCTGCCTCCATGCGTTCCCAAGGAGAGGCGTCCACCTCCACGCTTAAAGACTGCCTCCTCCGGTAAAGAAAGGAGGGTGATAGTTGTAGGAGACTCCCTTCTAGGAGGAACTGAAGGCCCAGTATGTCGGCCTGCCCCCACCCGTAGGGAGGTGTGCTGCCTCCCTGGAGCCCGGGTCAGGGATATTTCTAGGAAGCTTCCTAGGTTGATCCGCTCCTCTGATTATTATCCCTTATTGATAATTCAGGCTGGCAGTGATGAGGTCACTGACGGAAGCCTGAGGACTATGAAAAATGACTTTAGGAGACTGGGGAGGTTAGTTGAAGGAGCAGGCGTACAGGTAGTATTTGCCTGTATTCCTACAGTGGCAGGGAAGGATGCTGAGACTACCAGAAAAACACACCTCATAAACGCGTGGCTGAAAGGCTGGTGCAAAAGCAAGAATTTTGGGTTCTTTGATCATGGGGCGGTCTACTCGGCACCTGGCATGGGGTCTGCTGATGGGTCTCACCTGTCTAGAAGGGGGAAACGGATCCTTGCCCAGGAGCTGGCAGGACTTGTGGAGAGGGCTTTAAACTAGATGTGAAGGGGGTAGGGGATAAAACCAGGCCTCCTAGAGATGAGCCTGGGGGAGAGCGCGATGGGATTAGGGATGAAGCGAGGGGCTCGGCTGAAGTGCATCTACACCAATGCACGCAGCATGGGCAACAAACAAGAAGAGTTGGAAGCCGTGGTGCGGCAGGCAAGCTATGACCTAGTCGCCATTACGGAAACATGGTGGGACTGCTCCCATGACTGGAGTGCTGCAATGGATGGCTACAAGCTCTTCAGGAAGGATAGGCAAGGAAGAAGGGGTGGTGGTGTGGCTCTGTATGTTAGAGAGTGCTTTGATGTTACTGAGCTTGTGGCTGGGGATGATAAGGTTGAATCCCTATGGGTAAAGATCAGGGGAAGGGCTGACAAGGCAGACATATTGGTGGGCGTCTGCTATAGACTGCCGAACCAGGATGAAGAGACGGATGAGGTGTTCTATGAGCAGCTGGCAGGAGCTGCGAGATCGCCAGCCCTTGTCCTCATGGGGGACTTCAACTTCCCTGACATATGCTGGGAATACAACGCAGCGCAGAAGAAGCAGTCTAGGAGGTTTCTGGAGTGTATGGAGGATAACTTTCTGATACAGCTGGTGAGAGAGCCTACGAGAGGAGCTGCCCCGCTAGACCTGTTGTTCGCAAACAGAGAAGGTCTGGTGGAAGATGTGGTGGTCGGGGGCTGTCTTGGACAGAGTGACCATGAGATGGTAGAGTTCTCGATTCTTGGTGGAGCCAGGAGGAAGAACAGTAAAACTGTTACCTTGGACTTCCGGAGGGCGGACTTTGAATTGTTTAGAAGACTAGTAGGGGGAGTCCCCTGGGTTTCGGTCCTAGAGGGTAAAGGGGTCCAAGACAACTGGTGGCTCTTCAAGAAGGTAGTCTTACAGGCGCAGGAGCGGGCTGTCCCCCTGAGCTGCAAAATGAGCCGGCGGGGAAGGAGACCGGCGTGGATGAATAGGGAACTTTTCTTAAGGCTCCGGGAGAAAAAGAGAATCTACCTCCTGTGGAAGAAGGGACGGGTGACTCAGAAAGAGTACAGAGAAGTTGTTAAGTGCAGGGAGAAAATCAGAAAGGCGAAAGCCCAGCTCGAACTCAACCTGGCCGCTGGGATAAAAAGAAACAAGAAACCCTTTTACAAATATATTAACAGTAAGAGGAGGACTAAGGAGAATCTCCATTCTTTACTGGATAAGGCTGGGAATGTGACTACTGAGGATAAGGAAAAGGCGGAGATCCTGAACGCCTTCTTTACGTCTGTCTTTAAAGGTCAGACCAGTTATCCTCAGGGTACCCCCCTTTTTGACCTGGTGGTCTCGACTGGAGAGCAGGCTAAACCACCCACGATTCAGGAGGAAACAGTCAGAGACCTGCTACTCCAACTGGACTGCCACAAGTCCATGGGGCCGGATGAGATTCACCCGAGAGTGCTGAGGGAACTGGCGGAGGTGATAGCCGAGCCGCTTTCCATCATCTATCAGCGCTCCTTGTTGACTGGTGAAGTACCGGAAGACTGGAAGCTTGCCAATGTGACTCCCATCTACAAGAAGGGCTGTAAGGAGGACCCGGGGAACTACAGGCCTGTCAGCCTGACCTCGGTGCCGGGGAAGGTTATGGAGCAGATTGTCTTGAGGGAGATCACGCGACAAGTGCGGGACAACCGGGGGATCAGGCCTAGCCAGCATGGGTTCACGAAGGGTAGGTCCTGCTTGACCAACCTGATCTCCTTCTATGATCTAGTGACCCGCCTGGTGGATGAGGGAAAGGCTGTTGATGTAGTCTACCTAGACTTCAGCAAAGCCTTTGATACTGTCTCCCACAGCATTCTCCTGCAGAAGCTGGCAGTCCGTGGCTTGGACAGGTACACTCTTGGCTGGGTAAGGAACTGGCTGGAGGGCCGGGCCCAGAGAGTAGTGGTCAATGGAGCCAAATCCGGCTGGTTACCGGTCACGAGTGGGGTTCCCCAGGGGTCGGTGCTGGGGCCTGTCCTCTTCAATATCTTTATTGATGACCTGGATGAGGGCATTGAGTGCACCCTCAGTAAGTTTGCAGATGACAGCCTGGAAGCTGGCTGGAAGTGTCGATTGCCTGGGGGTAGCGAGGCCCTGCAGAGGGATCTGGACAGGCTGGATAGCTGGGCTGAAGCCAATGGGATGAGGTTTAATAAGACCAAATGCCGGGTCCTACACTTTGGCCACAGCAACCCCAAGCAATGCTACAGGCTTGGGGCGGAGTGGCTGGAAGACTGTGTAGAGGAAATGGACCTGGGGGTGTTGGTTGACGCTCGGCTAAACATGAGCCGGCAGTGTGCCCGGGTAGCCAAGAAGGCCAATGGCATCCTGGCTTGTATCAGAAGTAGTGTGACCAGCAGGAGCAGGGAAGTAATTGTCCCCCTGTACTCAGCTCTGGTGAGGCCGCACCTTGAGTACTGTGTCCAGTTCTGGGCCCCTCACTACAAGAAAGACATTGAGGCCCTGGAGCGTGTCCAGAGAAGGGCAACAAAACTGGTGAGGGGTCTGGAACACAGGCCTTATGAGGAGCGGCTGAGGGAGCTGGGATTGTTCAGTCTGGAGAAGAGGAGGCTCAGGGGAGACCTTATTGCTCTCCATAACTACCTGAAGGGAGGTTGTAGCGAGCTGGGGGTCGGCCTCTTCTCTCGTGTGACTGGTGATAGGACTAGGGGGAATGGTTTCAAGCTGCGCCAGGGAAGATTCAGACTGGATATTAGGAAATACTACTTCTCTGAAAGGGTGGTCAGGCGCTGGAATGGGCTGCCCAGGGAAGTGGTGGAGTCACCGACCCTGGAGCTGTTCAAGGAACGTTTGGATGTTGTGTTGAGAGATATAGTTTAGCAAGAACCATGGGTGATAGATGGATGGTTGGACTGGATGATCTTATAGGTCTTTTCCAACCTTAGTGATTCTGTGATTCTGTGATTCATAAGCGGCTAGAATGAGGGGAGGAGCAGTGCGTACTGTGTCCCTTCATTGGAGCACTTGAGCTCTGACTGAGTAGGTCACTTGTTGCACTTGTGCACTGACTGAGTACCTTCGTTTTCACACCGTCTTGTGCAGCATCTTGTTGGTAAGCTAAGACAGTGTGGGATAGACAGATGGGCAGTGAGGTGTTGAGAACTGCTGGCTGGCAGAACTCATAGTACGATATTGCTTACCCTTGTCCATCAGATGTAATTTTCACCCAGTACATAGATTCCCAAGTGATCCATAAAGGTGGTATTTGTCCCATGGTTTTTCCTTTGTTGTCTTTGCTAAATTGTGTAAGCTCACTGACCTGTTCCTTCTCTCTCTTCTGCCTGCTCCCTTGGTGCAGCTTTTGCTCGTGGAAAAACAGAGCAAAGTGACAAGGAACGGCTGCAGGTTTAAGGAACTTGTCTACCTTGATCTGATCTCTTGCCAGGTATGTGCCATGTTTTGCCCCCCACATGGTTTAGCAGCCCGTGTTGCACTGTGTTTACTAACACAGTCTCATCCAGCTTTGATAGGACACTGGTCCCGTGTGGGTTTTTCCACTTCCCCTCCAGCTCAGCCCTCAGAAGGATGCTGTCTGTGTGCTGTGACCAGCTAGTCTTAAGGAAACCAATCCCTTAAGCAAAGAGTCCTAGCCCCAGCTTGTGCAGAGCTGCACAACATGACCCAAGGACACAGGCAGGCGTGCTTCAGCTGTGTGAGTGTGCCCGACAGCTGTGGGGAGCACAGCAGAGATGCAAGCAGAGGAAATCCACGTGCAAGGCTGCAGTAGGTGCCGGTGGTGAGGTTGCTGGGAGATGAGGGGTGGGGAGCAGATCCACCCCCACCAATGATTCCTCTCACTGCCCTGCTACTGTGCTGTCAGAGTGCCCTGGGCAAATGCATGTGCTGCTTTGTGCCAGAGTCCCCATCTGCTAGCAGAGGGATAGCCACTTGGTAAAATGCTGAGTAATACGCTGTCACATTTGAATTGACTGAAGAAAGTGGTTGCTTCTAGAACACCTGCCTATGCCAGAGGGTAGCCAAGTTCTCCAGAAGTCTCTCAGTACTGTGTTGTGTGAACAGAGAAAATATAAGCGTGTTTCTTTTCAGTTCCAGCTTGTTGTGCCTGCTGTGATGGGCAACACGTGCAGTGAGATCAGCTGTGGGCCTGACGTGGCATGGATGGAGGTAGAGTATGAAGCTCTGATTGGTCTTTGTTCCCTGACTTGAGCCAGCAGAGTGAGCTGCAGATGTGCTCTCCTGCTTTTCAAGAGAGAGCGAATCCTTGCCACTCTATTGGTGTCACTGAAAAGCTGCCTTAAAAGCTTTCTTTCCTTGCTACGGGCATCTAGATGGCCGTGAAATCATAGTACTGACAGAATCAGATCTGGCAAAAAAAGATGCAGGAGCACTTTCCCCATCCTGCCTGGATTTTGTCACCCAAAGATAAAGTGGTGTTCTCATCTTCACCAAGTTAAAGGAAGGTGGCACTAGTAGTGAGCCAAGGATTGGGTCAGTGGACCAGCTCCTGTGTCTAGTCCACGGCTGAGGTCCCCAGGCAAAAGGTTACAGGAAGTGAGCAGACTCTTACGCTCCTCTTTGGCAAGGCAGTAGTGCAAGTGTGGCAAATTTATAAAACTACCGGAGCCGTCTTGGTTCTTGTGTCCTCTTCTTATTTTTCCCTTGAAATAGCTGCAGAAACAACAAACATTGTCTGCTCCTGTTTGGCCTCACTGTTGCTGTTGAACTGCTCAAGAGAGCTTGCTTTGTGCTTGCAGTCGCACCGTTTGCACTTTGTGAATGAGCTTTGGTTTCCCTCTTAACGGTCTCCTAGCATCTTAAACAATTGACCTTCCTGGACAAAGAGCGCAGGAAAGGATGGGGCGAAATGGGCCACCTGTCTGCGTCAGTGCCACTGCTGATTAGTCTGGGTAGAGAGAGATGCATCTTGGCATTGCCTGGCGAGTGCCTGCTGCACACCAGGAAGAGAAACCACTGTTATTAGACTTGCAGTTCCTTCTGAAGTGCCCATGATAAGGATCGAGTGCATTTCCTGCAGCTTTCTCTGCAGATGTGTCCTCAGCTTGAAATCCTCCTTGTTTGTTCTCAGCTCCTCACCCTGGCCTGTGCTCTCTGTTTCAGACTGAGAACAAGGGGAAGCCCCTGCTGGACAATGAGGTGTCACTTGTGAATATTCCAGCTATTGCTGCTGCCCATGTCATTAAGAGACATGTTGCCCAGGCAGCGGATGAACTCTCCTTTGAGGTAAGCAGTTAAAGGCGTTCCTTGTCATGTACAGAAGATTATAAGGTGTGAAGGCATCAGGAATATTCTCAGACACCTTCAGAATGCTTTGTGAGGTGAAACTTAGAAAATGCAGTTCCAGATTGGGTTGGATGCAGGGAGGAGTTCAGCCGTCTCTAAAATATGGCTTCATTTGGCTTCTGAATCTTCTGATCAAACAGATACTGCCCAGTATTGTAGCCTGGTCTCGGAGCAACAGCAGACCAGTGAATGGAGTGTGTAGATCTGTTCAGGAAGCCCTGCCAACTTATGTGTGCAGTTTAATTGGAACTCTTCCATACCCTGCTGCTGTTGAGAACCATTTCCTACTGCACAGCTGTATTCTGTATGTTGTGTAACGCAGTGAGTCTTCTACCTCCAAGTTCAGCTGTACAATGGCAAATGCCGTCAGAGCTGCACTGGTGCAATTGCTCTCAAGCTCAGCAATGTTTGGCAGTGCAGACGAATGCAGTCATTTGAGCTGTGCTTTCCTCCCAGCCGTGCTGAAGCTGGGATTGACGTTGCAATCTCTTGCAGGTCGGAGATATCGTGTGTGTCATTGACATGCCACCAAAGGAGCTGACTCCCTGGTGGAGAGGCAAGCACGGTTTTCAGGTAGGCACAAGCTTCAGACTAGAGAGTGCACCTTCAGTAAAGGCAGGAATCTCAGCTTAGAGCTGCTCTGCCTGCACAGGATGGGTAATGGACATAAACAGTTTCCTTGTGTCAGTGTCAGAGGACCTTGCCTTTGGCTGCAAATGTTGAAAAATTATTACCTTTATGCTGTTAAGTATGGCCATTTTCTGCTAGATAGTCTTACGGAACATCAGGCAAGCAGGTTCCGAGGGAAATGTTACGTGACTTTTGGTTTAACAGTTGAGACCTGAGAAATGTTGCATGCAATAGTTGGCCTCTCCTTTTCTTCTTGTTACAGGTTGGTTTTTTCCCTGGGGAGTGTGTGGAACTCATTAATAAGAACGTTCCTGAGGCACTCATCAATTCTGTGCCAAAGCCAGGTACAGATGTTACATTTGATGGTGTGGGGAAGCAAAATGAAGTCTTTTTTGGGGAGTGTTCTGTGTTTAATGCCTCCTTTATCCATCCCATGTTGTCCTCTGTGTTGATGATCCTTCATGCACATCACGGGGCAGGGATTTGGCCCAATCCTCCTGTGTTTATGACTGGACTGGGGGAAACTACTGAATCTTCATAGACTGGCTTGGGATGGAAGGGACCTCAAGGATCAACAAGCTCCCACCCCTCTACCTCAGGCTGGGCTGCCAGCCTCTACATTTAATGCGAGAATAGACCAGGCTGCCCAGGGCCCCATCCAACCTGGCCTTGGGCTCCTCCAGGGATGGGGAAAATCCCTTTTTGTATGTACTTGTTGGTAATGTTCTTCCCGTTTTGACGTGCTCTGTAGAATGTGCTGTGCTCGGCCTCGTCCAACTGAGCCAAACCTGAAATGACCTGGTTTCTTCCTTTTGTTGTGCAGTGCCCAAGAAACGCAGCAAGATCCTCACCTTCCTTCGTTCCTTGGTGAAGGCCCGCCCAAAGAAACCGACCGAGCGGGAGGTGGAGAAGGAAAGGGTGTTTGGCTGTGACCTGGGAGAGCATCTTCTCCACTCTGGTCGTGATGGTAAGGAACAGCCCATTCCTGGGATCTTCCTCTCTTGGGCATCTGAAAGTGAAAGGGAGATCATATCTAGCAGGGGGCAGGTTGATAGCAGTGGAGACATGTGCAATGGGAGTTGATGGCTGAAGGATGAAGTGAGGCGAATGCTCCTAAGAAACAAGCACATCTGTATTTGCTTCAGCCAAGCCTGGCTGGGCTTAGTGGATGCGATGTGACGGGAGCACAGCCTGAAGCAGGACTTGAATAAGGAGCTCAACTGACGGCTGGCACGTGTTCTTCAGTCCCCCAGGTCCTCCAGAGCTGCGCTGAGTTCATTGAGCAGCACGGCGTGGTGCAGGGGATATACCGCCTGTCCGGCGTCGCGTCCAACATCCAGAGACTGCGGTAAGAGTGCTGCGACTGACGCAGCCTGATTGCATTTGGGGTGGCTTTGGACTTGCCTTCCTCTTGCTCAACCGGGTTTGCGTCCTTCTCTCCAGGCATGAATTTGAGTCTGAGCAGATTCCTGAGCTCACCGTCCGTGACATTCACAGCGTGAGCTCCCTCTGCAAGATGTACTTCAGGGAGCTCCCGAACCCTCTGCTCACCCACCAGCTGTACGGCAAGTTCTCGGTAAGCACAAGGCGACGTCTTTCATTTCCCTCTTCCCTGGGCCTCTTGGGAGATGGCTGCAGCAGTGCCCCAGCTCTGAGGCCCTTTTGCTGTCAGCCCCACGAGGTTTACTCGCAGTGGTTTACTAGCCTGATCTGTGTCTCGCTCCCTTTCTGCACTATTCCAGGATGCTGTTGGTGCCGCTACAGAGGAGGAGCGGCTGGTCAGAATGCAGGACGTCATCCAGCAGCTGCCCGCTCCTCACTACAGGTCAGTGCTGCCCTCAGCCTGCTGAGCTCAGCCCTGTTGCACTGCAGAGGGCAACGATGCGATTCCAGGCTTTGTCTCACGCTGGCAACATGATGCCTGTGTATGCTGAAGGGTTGAAGGCTCCATGGGGTTAATTTATGGGGTCAGTTCCTGGGCACGGGGGCACGCTTGGTGCAGCTGATGGCTGCGGCTGTGCTGTGCTGGGGCTTGGTGCTGCAGTGTGGCACTTAGTCAAGTTGGATCTACTTCATCTTCGGTGACAGTAGCAATCACAAGAACTAGCATGAATGGAGGTTTGCTTTCTGAATTGCAGCACGGCATGCTCGTTGGTGTTGAACATTTGCCTCTCTTGTTTTCCAGGACACTGGAGTACCTGATGAGACACTTGGCGTGCCTGGCTGGGAGCTCCACCATCACAAACATGCACGCTAAGAATTTAGCCATTGTGTGGGCTCCAAACCTCTTAAGGTAAACTTCTGGTTCTGTTTCAACACTTCAACGCTTCCATCTGTTCTCCAGTAAAAAAAAAAAAAAGGCAGTCCTCCCTTTTTCTTCATCAAATGTGCTCTTCTCCTGTAAAATCTGTAGTAAGTGGCTGACAGCAGAGCAGGAGCCTGGGCTGTTCTCCAACCCCACGGGCACAATTTCTAGATGACCATTTCTGCAGTCTTGTTTAGATGGGACTGACGTGTCCTTGATCATCCAGGAGAATTTCTGCAGTGGCATCACTGATTGCCCACTGCGGAAGTCTCCAGAGCCTCAGTTGACAGCTTTTGGCTGCAACAATTCAGACTCGGGGAAACGAGCTTGGAGAAATGACTTCTAAAATCTGCCTTTTCTACAGATCACAGCAGAACGAGTCTGCCTGTGCCAGCGGAAGAGCTGCCTGCATGGAGCTGCAGACACAGTCGGATGTTGTGGAATTCATCATCAACCACACAGACGTCCTCTTCTGCTCCAAATCCAGAGCAGACATTGCAGATGCAGCAGGTGAGTGTCTTCCTCCATTAGCTTTATCTTGATCAGACACTTTGATCAAATGCAGGCCTTCTCCAGGACCTTTGAGATACACTTTTGCTATCGAGGGGGCAGCAGACTTCTGGGCTTCGATTAGAATATGGCATCCTGTTGCTGGATGCTGAGAATGTCCAAGCCCAAACTTTACAAGGAGGAAACGGTCAGTGTCCTGATGATGTTTTGCACGCAGGTGAAGCTTGATGAAATTGTGGCAGCAAAGCTTTCACAGTTCCCTGCCCCCATTTTCTCAGGTTTTTCTGTGCCTGTTTCAATATAGTGAGCTGCTTTTCATTATGACTGTGTCCTTTGCCATAAACATACCACTGCCCACATGGTGTCATGGTTTTGGTTTTTTTTTTGATTTTCAGTATTCCACATCAAGACATCATGTACTGGAATTAAAGTGTTAATGCTCTAATTCTACATACCTATCCCTATACATTACGGAAGTCATGGGATCTGACCCTTCCGGGGGGGGCGGTCTCTTACTGCCTGGCAGTGGGTGCTGGAGGGTGCTTTCCTAGCCGTTCCAAGCTTTTTCCAGGTTTGACTCGGTCTCGGGAACTCTCTCTCATATCTTATTTGATTTATTAGACTCAATTTCAATTAGATTGTATTATATTGTATTATTTTGCATTCCGATATCATAGTTAGTAAAATAAGTTTACCTCCATAGATTGTTGCCGCTGTTTTTTTCCTTTTCCCCCTTCCTTCCCATTTTGTGGGGCCAGGCGGGGGGTGGGGAGGGCAGGGGCCTACTGCCCCCCTGTCACGGGCATAAACTGATCTGGTTAATTCCGTGACACATGGTTATTTTGAGCTCCTCTTCTTCCAGTGGCTCGGATAATCAAGCCTGAGAAAAATACAGCACCTCCCCCAGAACTGTGGTGGCTGTGCTGCTGCTTTCCGATCCTCGCTCTTACCTGTGGTTTTCCCTTACAGGGCACAATTCTCTCCCAGGGCCCAAGTCTGTGGGGGTCTCTTCTGCTGCCACAAAGCTGCTCAGCCTGGAGGAGGCACTGGCACAGAGGCGAGGCCACAGCAGCTCTCCTGTTGTGACAGAGAGCTGCCAGGACATTGAAGTGGAAGAAGGCCCCGCAGCTGAACAAGGCAAATTCCACACAACCATCGACTTTCCATCTGAAAGGTAACGAGGACTTTCTTTTCCAGCACCTATCATCATTGTTTAAGTGGGTTTTTGTGTTGTTTTCTATTATCATTATTTCTAGTGCCAAACTTGCTGAAAGTAAGTTATACTACTGGTGAGGTTTTCCAGATTTCAGGGCCATGTGCCTGAAACCAATTCCAGTTCTCCTCTAAGCAGAACTGTTCACAGAATCACAGAATCACTAAGGTTGGAAAAGACCTATAAGATCATCCAGTCCAACCATCCACCTATCACCAATGGTTCTCGCTAAACCATATCCCTCAACACAACATCCAATCGTTCCTTGAACACCTCCAGGGTCGGTGACTCCACCACCTCCCTGGGCAGCCCATTCCAGTGCCTGACCACTCGTTCAGAGAAGTAGTATTTCCTGTTGGTCAGACTTGCTGGCACTAGAGATTAAACATGGCAGTGAGATGAGGCCGATGAGGTGCTAATGTTAGAGTCAGAGATGCTTTTGAACTTCCTTTATGGCTGCACGGTTCCTCAGCAAGCAGTTATGCCTGACAGCTCAATCAAAGCCATCCTTTAGATGCTGTGCTGTACAGCTGTGGAGCCTTTGCTCCCATGCTCTGCATCTTGCTTAGCAGAGTTGAGGGGAATTTAGCCAGCAAGACTTCAGGGCTGAGCTATAGAGTGGAGCCATCCTCAACTGCTGGAAACAGAGCGAGTTTCTAAGTTGTGTTTCTGCAGAAACCAGGCAGTGCTAGGAACAAGCAACTGCTGCCAAGAGCTCAGTGCAGCTCTTCCTTCATCCTGCACCACACATGACTCACAGCATTCACTGTTTTCTCTCTCCAGACAAAATCCACCAGGCAAGATGAAGGAATCACCAGCTGGCAGTTGGTGGTGTTGCTTCAGCCTCAGAAAGCCATCCCCTGTGGCCATATGCCAACTGCAGCGCAATGCCAGGCAGCCCTCAGAAACAGAAGTGGTAGTCCTGGCAGGTAAGGGTGCAAATGCAGCTTTCAAAACCCTGCTTTTTCAAGAACCACTGTCATAATTCAGCTTGTGAAAGTTTGATGCTAATCCCTGTGTATCTGTTCTAGGTGAATGGAGCCCTGGCCTACCCAGGGCAAGTAGCAATGATGCACTATGTGCTTCCATCTATGGAGAGCTCATAGGGAGCACAAATCGCTGCAATTCCAACAGCAGCCTTCCATGTAACAACAGTGATGGAGAGAAGGAGCTCATCCAAGTTCATGCCCTCATTACACCTGGCTCTGCTGAAGATGCTGACCTGAGCCTGCCAGACACCACCGTGACCAGTGTGGACTGTAACCCAGTGTCTCTGCAGTACATCCCATCCCAAGCACAGTCTGAGTGCCCTGAAAGCAGCATCTCCATACAGGAGCAGGTCAGTGACAGTGAGGAGGAGCAGAGCCTCTTGCAGGGGGACTTTCAATCAGGCCTCCAGCCCCAGGCATCAGACAGCAGCACGAGCTCTGAGCCACTTTATCCATGACAAGAGAGGATGAGTCCCATCTTCACCATGGACCTCTCATGCCCTCCTGTCTATTATACAATAATAAAAGCACACTCGTGCTCACTAAACACCTTGACTGCCTTCCGAGTCTTCATTCACACGGATTGGGATGAATGCAACACACAGCTAGGCACCTCAGCTTGCAACGCTGTGGCTGTGGGGTGTGCAGCAGAGCTCTGGCTTTGTTCCCATTTTGTCTGGCTTTGGGATGGCTGCAAGGAGAGCTCTGTTACCATTTGGTATGACAGCAAATAATCTCTAGCTGCTCATGATAATCCCAAGCTTCCTGGCTGTGGCTTTGTGAAACTTTTCAGAGCTTTTTTGATGCATTTTGATGCTCTGACTGTTCCTTAACACCTCTCTCCTCCCACCATGTCCTTTCCTGGCTCCCATCTATGAGCTGGCCATGCAGATCATCTCCAGACCTTTCATCATCACACTGTGGCAGGAGAAGCTCACCCTGACCAAAGTCAGGCAGTACTGCTTGGTCTGCAGCTCAGTGGCCATTTCCCTTTTAGGCGGCTCCTGC
Organism: Crossoptilon crossoptilon; assembly: GCA_036346035.1. Taxonomy (NCBI): domain Eukaryota; kingdom Metazoa; phylum Chordata; class Aves; order Galliformes; family Phasianidae; genus Crossoptilon; species Crossoptilon crossoptilon. The sequence continues at coordinate 34,186 of JARXNR010000150.1, forward strand.
AGAAGAATCAAGCAGCAGAACCTTTTGCTCACCCTGCAGCACACAAATGCTATGAAAACACGAAAGCAGAAACAACCTGGGAATTTCTGGGTCTGCAAGACTTCATGGACACTCACTGACTGTGTTTGGCTCCCTCCCATCCTTGATTTCTTTCTCCCCTTCTCCTCGTCTGATCCCACTGCTGAGCCATGATCAAGCTGCCCAGTGTGGCAGAGCATCGTGCAGAGCCGTGCTGGCACCTCCCCCCCTTCCTCTCCTGCAGCTCGGCGTGCAACCTCACCCGCTTCTCTGACAGACCTGCTGATCCCACGCGTGCCATCGGGATGCTCTGGCACAGGACGTGCCTCTAACCCAATGCTCCTTCCCACCCTCCCAAGAAAAAGCAAACCAACCGCACCGCCACCAGCACAACCCCGCAGCAGACAGCAGGGAATGCCAACAGCTTCACACTGCTCCCCTTCACTCCCATCCTAACTGTGTGCACACGGAGAGGCGGAAGGATGGGGCTGCAGGCTGACCTCTGCTGAGGTGAGTGAGGGCTCACTGTGTTGCTCTGTGGTAGATTTGTTCATGTTCAGTGCTAACAGGAAACTCACACGACACTGAAGGCCTTGCAAAAGTCTGGCAGGTGATGTCAGTTACTCTTCCTTTTCCCACTGATGCTGTCACTCCATGGTAGAAGGCCACCATATTGACCAGGCTGCATGTCTGTTTCCACTGTTTCTGCATTTTCTTCTTCTTGCTCCCTGTAACCAGCAGTTTCAGCCATGCTGGTTTCCTGCCTCCTCTGCTTGATTTCATGTGGTAGGCATGGAGAGCTGTTCAGCTCTGAGAGAGTTTTTCTGAAAAAATGACCAGCTCTTTTCCATCCCTTTGCCCCTAAAAACAGCTGTTCAGAGGATCTCGTCCAAGAATTCTTTCAACAGCCTGCAGCTGGCTCTCCTGAAGTTCAGGCTCCTGACTTTGCTTCCTGCCAGGCCCGCATTCCTTGAGATCACAAACTCAAGGAGGGCATGGTCACTGCAGCCCTGACCGCCTCCTGTCGTAACCCCTGCTGTGCACCATGTCCAGCAATGCTTCCCTTCTGCTTGCTGTGCCCAATGCCTGCACCACAAAGTTATACTCATTGCACTCCAGGAGTCTGTCAGATTGCTTGCAGCTAGCCATGCTGATTTCCCAGACTGACTGGAATCCCCCATCAGGATGAGAGTCAGTGAGTGCGATGCTTCTGCTGGCTGCAGTAAGCAGCTCCCACCAACAGGCTCCCTGACCAGGCGACCTGTAGCAGACCCTCAGCTCCAGAAGCCCTTTATTGCTGCAGTTCCTAATTTTACCCACAAGTTTTCAACCTGGTCATGGCTCTTCTTAGTTCTTTGCAGTCCACTTCTTATCATAGAGGGCAAATCCCTTGCCTTCCAGAATTCCATAGTATCAATCGTGTCTGCTTTATGTCAGGATTTTTTTTCTTTCTTTTTTTTTTCCATTTTCTAGGTAGGAAAATTAATTTCTGAGCCAGGAGAAGAAGAAGTGAAACAATCTTCCTTGCACTGCTCAGGTTGCATGAGTTGCCAAGTGCTCCTCAGGTAATGTGTGCTGAAGAGCTGACCTTGGCGGCAGGGGCTGTGGCTGCATTTTGTGCCTGTCATGCGGGAATACAAGAAAGCCTATTCAGAGCAGGAGCTGCAGAGCAAGATAAACATCACGAGAAGGTAAGGGTGAGAACCAAGGACACCTCCAGAAAGAAGAGAAAAACCAAGTCAAGTAAGCTATGTGATGGCTGTGTGATGCTGACCATGATTGGAGGAAGAGCGCATGGCTAGGAATGACTGATGGCTCTGGTTGAATGAATGCCTGAATGAATGAATGTGTGCGCAGTTAAGGAATGTTTGTGGAATGTGCTGCTGACATGTAAAGGCTGTAAAGGGGAAGTTTAGAGAGAAAATTTGTGAATGCATATAAGGGATGTTAAATTTAGAATAACGTATTGATATTTGATGTTTCTGTCTTTCCATTCCTTTAGCACCCTGGGTGTTGATGCAGCTGCATGCATCTGCTGTCCCCTCCTTCTGTTTTGTTTAAAAGAACAGTAAAATATGCAATCTCGGTGTGAGATCTTTTTGAAGTATTTTACTTTATTTGCCCCTAGGCTGCAATGGCTTGGAAATGGCAGTGTCACCCAGGAGCCCACGTGGCGACCTGATGTCTCATTGTTTGGGTCTATTGAAAACCATGATGACAAAAGAATGCCTGGGATTCCTCCGGCCCAAATGCAAAACCTTGCACTTTGCTGTGTTGAACCTCATTAGGTTCACCCAGGCCCACCTTTCAAGTCTGCTGAGGTCAAACAGATGTCATTTTTATTGTGCCCTTCAATTCCGAGTCCATCTTTTCCCCAAAGCAAAAGAATTTGGAGGTAACCAAAAAAAGTATTTAAAAGGATTTTGGTTTTACTGAACCCACAGATTCAGATATTTGATACAAATGCTATGTTTGGATAAACGGCCAAACAACATTACCCACAGAGGGTCTGTAATGTTCAAAGACAGCAACCAAGCAAAGGCGAAAACAACCAATTCAAAATTTATAGATACAACCTCTATTTTTCATGAATTGAGGCTCTGTGTCTCACTGAACACTTCTTTCAGGAGCTGTTCCAACACGCTGTGTGCTACTTGGAAATACAAACACTGCAACTGTTACATATGCATAAACCCTCCGTGCTGCCAGCTTTCTCCCTGAGTGCCCTGAGCAGGTTGCCTCCGTGCAGCTTGGTGCCACGGCACAAACAGATCAAGGACAGGCACAAAGTCCTGTATGCATAAAGGCAACGCTCAATTATGTGAGCGATTTCAGTGTCTGTTTCTGATCATGGCAATAACTTCAGAGGTCACACTTAATTTACGGTGCCTGTTTTAATTCTGACCAAGGTTGTCGTTGCAGCTGACTTCCCAAGGCTGCAAGACGTGGTGGTGACACAGCCTTGTGCTTCTGCATTTGTGCTCATCCCACGTTTCCTTTCTCTGTCTCGCAGGTCAGCTCCTGCTGGAAGCAGATGGTGTCCCAGTAGGAATGAAGGTCAGTGCAGGAGCAGCTGCTGATGGGAGGAAGTCCATGCTGATGAGCTCTGAAGCATCTGCAGATATGGTTCTGGAGGAAGCAGCAGTGATGTCGGAGGGCTCCCCAGCAGGAAGCTGTCTCATCCAAATGCCTGCTGAGTGTTTGGAAGCCCAAACCCTTCCAGCCTCCAAGCTGAAGGCAGCCCAGATGCAACATCTCCTCGGTCTGACTGTGTGGTGCCTGAGCAAGAGGTGATCTGAGCTGGATGCAGAAGAGTCATCCTCATTTCTCTGTTACTTGACTACAGATCACCCCATTGGGTGACCATTCTGTTGCTTTCTTAAAATCTGGGTCTAGGAGGCGACCCCTCCCTTTGCTTGTGATGAAAGCACAGAAGTGCTGCGGGCACTCAGCAAGGTTGCAATCCTTGCTGGGGTGGGAGCGTTTGTCCCACAGCTGGTGAGCAGAGCTGGTGCTCTGGTGAGCGTGCTGCACGTGGAGACAGAGCTTTGGGCCTCCTTGGAAGAGATCACCCTGTGAAAGCCCATCAGAAGCACCGCTGCGGCGTGTGCATGAGCTGGACACAGCTCAGGCTGAGCAGAACATACAGGTGAGCTGGGTTTGGTGCTGGGTGGTTGCTGGGAGGTGTCTCAGAAGAAAAGCTGGGCTGGGGTGGGCACGCTGCGCCAGCCCTCATCCCGGCTGGCAGTGAGGGTGGGAGGAGGCTGGTGGGTGCTGCCTGCTCTCACTGCCGCGCTGTGTGGCACAGCAGCAGCTGGTGAGTGAGCTGGGAGGGAGACGGACTGCTGCTGTGCCTGGCTGAGCCAGAGCTGGAGGTCTGTCAAAGATGGGAGTCGTGCCGGTGCAGCTGTTCCAACTGCAGCAGAAGACAAAGGGAGCTTTCTGCATGACAGCAGCACAAGTCGCTTGCTTCAAATGCTGCAAATACAAGGATTAGCAGGAGTTCCAGTATCTACCTGGATCCAGTGTCGATCTGCCTGGGGGTAGCGAGGCCCTGCAGAGGGATCTGGACAGGCTGGATAGCTGGGCTGAAGCCAATGGGATGAGGTTTAATAAGACCAAATGCCGGGTCCTACACTTTGGCCACAGCAACCCCAAGCAACGCTACAGGCTTGGGGCGGAGTGGCTGGAAGACTGTGTAGAGGAAATGGACCTGGAGGTGTTGGTTGACGCTCGGCTAAACATGAGCCAGCAGTGTGCCCGGGTGGCCAAGAAGGCCAATGGCATCCTGGCTTGCATCAGAAGTAGTGTGACCAACAGGAGCAGGGAAGTAATTGTCCCCCTGTACTCAGCTCTGGTGCGGCCGCACCTTGAGTACTGTGTCCAGTTCTGGGCCCCTCACTACAAGAAAGACATTGAGGCCCTGGAGCGTGTTCAAAGAAGGGCAACAAAACTGGTGAGGGGTCTGGAACACAGGCCTTATGAGGAGCGGCTGAGGGAGCTGGGATTGTTCAGTCTGGAGAAGAGGAGGCTCAGGGGAGACCTTATTGCTCTCTATAACTACCTGAAGGGAGGTTGTAGCGAGCTGGGGGTTGGCCTCTTCTCTCGTGTGACTGGTGATAGGACTAGGGGGAATGGTTTCAAGCTGCGCCAGGGAAGATTCAGACTGGATATTAGGAAATACTACTTCTCTGAAAGGGTGGTCAGGCACTGGAATGGGCTGCCCAGGGAAGTGGTGGAGTCACCGACCCTGGAGCTGTTCAAGGAACGTTTGGATGTTGTGTTGAGAGATACAGTATCATCACGAATCACGATAAGATTACAGTGTGTCCTCATACAAACGCAGCCATTTCCCTCTGAGTCCAGAGGGCTGTCCGGAAAGCATTTTTTAGGTCTCTCACACCAAACCACTGATGTTCGTGTGGGATCTGACTCATTAGGGTATAGGGGTTAGGAACCACAAGCTGTCTTTTGAGAACTGGTTCAGTCATTTTTCTCAGGTCTTGTACCAGCCAATACCTGTCGTCTGCCTTCCGTACCGACAGAATTAGGGTGTTATAAGGTGACAGACAAGGTTCCAGAAGACCATCCTTAACCAGTGTCTGTATTACAGCTTTTAGACCCACTCTCCCTTCTAAGGCTATGGGATATTGTTGCTGTTTCACAGTTTCACTCCCTCCTTGGACAGTTATTTGTAAGGGAAAAGTGTGAGTCCACCCCGATTTCCTTCCCCTGCCCACACCTTTGGATTCATTTCTTCTCATCACAGCTGTTAACACATTCATTGACACCCTGATATCTGCTTCACAAACTTTCAGCTGTAATCCTCATTTAACTGTTAAATCTCTCCCCGATAAATCGGTCCCTGCTTCAGGCACAGAGAACAATTGCTCTGCAACTATTTTATCTTTCCATTTTAATTCTGTGGTCTCCAAGAGTGGAGCTACCATTTCTGATCCCTCAGCCCCCCTCCCAAGCCTGCTAATGGCTGTAACACTCCAGCAGGGACAGCCTCGGGACCCAGAGGATGCATTTTCTGCCATTCCTGCATGGCAGCTTGTCGAATCATTCCTCTTTCCTCCCTGTTAAACAACATACTCAGGATGGACATCATCTCGTCCCATGGGTAAAAATCTGGCCCCAAGAATTGATCACACTGCTCTGCTAATCCAATAGGATCTTCCATTGAAGATTTCATTTCCCTTTTAAAATCTCTCCCTTCTCCACTAGTGAGTGGGGCATTGACATGCCCTATTCCTGTTAACACTGGAATGGCACTGACAGCTTAGAGCAAAGGGATGCTCTCTCTGTGGTGTCCTGCTTGCCTGCTTCTCCCTGGAGGACCAAATGTCACAGATGTACACCGTGCCATGGAAGTAGCAGGAAAAGGGCATGAGAAGGCACTCCACGCTATGCCATGGGGGGAAGGAACAGTGCTTTGTCACATGTGTGTCCTTTTCTGCATGGTGTGCAGCAATAGAACACCACGTTTCCTGCAGTGCTCTGGAACCCAACTTTCCTTTCACCTGGCTGGCTGCTGGCTGTCCAGGAAGTTATACACAGCAGTCATATCCAGATATACATCTGATACTTCTGAACCAGCTAATGCTGTAGGAATGGAATGTTCTTTCTGTGCTGGCTATCAAAAGGTGGAATTGGTCTAAAGTAGTACAGCACAATGTGTTTTGTAATTTGCCCTTAGAAACAGTTTGAAAAAGTAGAAGTACTTGATTAGCATTAGTAGAAATATGCTATTTCTGTAACATACTTAAGAAATACAGTTGTTGAATTATGTGATTAATTCTCACTTACAGAATTGTAATAGTTAGAAATAGTATGGGTATAGCATTAAGAACTAGAAAACATCTTGTAAGGCTATTCTGTTTGGATAAGAGAAGCTCAGCAAAAGAAACCTGGTGTAGGGAACCTGCTTTGGCAGGGGGGTTGGACTCGATGATCTCTGGAGGTCCCTTCCAACCCCTACAATTCTGTGATTCTGTGAAAAACAGACTCCAAAGAAGCCAGGGCCTCCACACAAGGCCGAATTGACTCACTCTGTGGGTAGGTTGGGATGCAACAGGCAGGCATCAAGAGACTCCCCTCTATCCTCCTTCCAAACTTATCTCTATTCAAGGATGAGCAGGTGTCCAGAAATAGTGGCCAAGTGTTGATAAGCAGACGTTAGATGTTAAATAATTAGCAATATACCTGCTGAGCTAGCAACAATTGGTGTTTAGCCAGTCACACACACACACACAGAATGGCCCGGGTTGGAACGGACCTCAAGGATCATGAATCTCCAACCCCCTGCCACAGGCAGGGCCGCCAACCTCTGTACCACTGTACATATGCACACTGCTGGATAGAAACAGCAGAGAGGGAAAAAATTGTATGCTGTGGATGGAAAGGGTGAATCAGAATGGTTTAACAGCTCAAATTATGAACGTATTTTCACCTTCACATTACCCATACAATGTCTGAGAAGGAGCTGTGTGTCAGATTATTTTGTAGCCAAATCTTACTCTAGTAGTTGAAAAGATGTGGCAAGAGAATGAGATAAAAAGGTGAGGCAAGAGGAGCAAAGGCAGCAGCCAGATGTTGGAAAAAACACCCAAGAAGACTGAAACAAAGCAGACATCATCTCTGCAGAGCGACTGTTGCCAAAGATCAAGCTGTGGCACGTAGCCAATAACATCTCAGGTCAAAAGGCTGCAGACCTTCTAACGATGGCTATCTCTGTCTCCCAGCTTCCTGCATTTGGGCCTTATGCTCCCTTTCTTTCACCAGCCCTCATGTGAAGTGCCTAGCTGATGGCAGTCCTGCTCAGCCTCAGAGAAAGGTGACCCCAGCCAGCATTTCTGTGCTTTGTTTCCTGTGTCAGCAATAACTCTGAGTAACTAATGCATTCAGGAAAATCAGGGTCTGTTCACGGACCATTTGCAAACACAAAGAGATGCAAAAACTCAATGAATAACTGACTTGTTATGAATTATTATCTCCACCTCTTCTGTTTGCAGCTCAGTGACTGTGGGCAGCCAGTCGAGCCAATGCACACCCCAGAAACATCAGACAAGTCACTTCTGACCTTGTTCTTCCCGTGACCTTACAGCACTGGCCTGCAGAATGAATGTGTGCCTACAGATATCTCTCTTGGCATAACTTCAAGAGCAGCTCAGTAAGTAGTTCACAACTTCAAAACCATCTGCCTGTTAGATCTACGAGGGAACTGTTAATGATAGAACTAGAACTTTGCCAAGCTGCAACAAAAGCTGCATGGCAGAAGTGCGTATGGGACCTTTTTCATGGCCTGATAGAAATCACTGCAGTTGTTTTATCTTCCCATTTGCTCAAGTAATGTCACAGTACTTCTGGTGCCACCACAGCCAGAAGCACTACTGAGGAAGAAGGTCCATTGCTCAACTATACTATCAGACACAGCTCCCAAAAGCTTACAAACTAAGGTTCTATCTCCATAGCATACGGGAAAAAAGACAGATTTTTGTGCACCCTCTTGGCCCTTCCTTTTCAAAAGCAGTGGGAAAGACATAGCCTCAGTTAGCACAGAGTTAACCCGGGCTTAAAGGCAAGGTAATTCAAAGGGGTTTCTGCCCTGTAGTATGACTGTATTGCTCCCTCTCAGTTTACAGCCTGGTAGCCATCCACAAGTACACTGCATTGACAGAATATTTGATAGGAAAAACAAAAAAGAAAAAAAAAAAAGGAAGAAGGGGAAGATATAAGAATGAATGTGGTTTATGGGTCAATTTATGTGGTATCATGTGGGCTGATGCACAAAATCTGTATTTGGACATCTCTCCACATTTCTGTTTCATTGGTGTCACAGAAGAAATGCTCCCGAGGGATTTGGCAGGAACAACGTACGATCTTCCATGTCAGTGTAGGAAGGTCTTTTCATTCTGTGGGAGCAAAGAGAAAGAAAAGCTATGACAAGAACAAAATCTCTACTACGCTGGAATTCTTGTTCTCAGTTTTACCAAACACTAAGTCATTATGAAAAGAATCAAATGTGGTAAGAAATTCTACATTTGTCCCTGTATTCAGACTTTGAAAGTCATCTAAATGCTCATGCTTTCCTTGACAGAGTAATTAAGGATGTGCACTGACTCTCAGCCCCAAGATTAAGAGCTGCTTTCTAAACAGTTTCTTGTTCTTCCCACTGGGCCCATTGCTCTAACTTAAAATACATCCTCAAAGCACTTTTCCCTCTTATGGATGTTTCCAGCCAGCTTCTCAGTCTATGAAATTTAGGGATTTGATCCGATTTGAACCTTTACGTAAACCTTTTGAGCCTTGCCCATCACTGCTTACATTGCTGTTTTTGAAAAATAACCTCAAGGCTATTTAATTAATCGTTCATTGTTTTAATCTCCAAACCCAGGTAGATTAATACCTATGATGACCACAGATCAATGATTTCTGGAGTCTTCTGCAGAGCAGCACATCTGTAGTTAAAAGTTCTAAGTATCCTTAGAAGGAAAGAAAGAATGAATGAACAAAAGAAGGAAAGAACAAATGTATTCTCAGGAGGAACTTTTCAGGGATGGATTCACAAGCAAAGGAAAACATGCTATTCTCAGCAGCCAAACAATGTACTTTACGCCTGCCACAGTGATTAATAACACGCTACAGCTAGAGCATATTTAAAGGGCTCCATCACTGTTAGGCCAAAAGCTGATCCACTTTAAATCCTTACAATATGACGAGAAATGCTCTAACAACTTTTTCAAACTTGAAGAAACAAAGGTAAGCTGTTGAATTGCCACCAATGTTTTTCTCCACAAGAAAGCCATCACTGTGAAGAGCACCCAAAAAATATGGCAGAGGTTTAGCAGGGCAGCACTCGTTAACATCCTAAGGCTCTAGAGCAAGCAGACCAAAAATTTACAAAAGTCAAGGCAGAAGGGAACTGTAAGTTATCCTGTTGCTCAATTTTATGCACACAGCAGCACAGAAGAGGAAGGATTTTTTCCCAGCCCGAATTAGATCTCTCAGATGAAGTTCTGCCTTTCTTCTGACTTCAACTGATATAAATACAGAGCTGGAAAATGAGTTTTGTCTGCCTATTGTGTCTAAGAGAGGTAGTAAAATCCTTCTAGAAACACTGAGATAATGTGATAATGTTGATGTCTATAAGCATTCAGGAGCGGAAAGACAACATCCTCAGTTACACTTCATAGTATCCGTATGTTGAGTTGAGCAGAGGGAAAACTGTGAACCTGAAGTACTCAGCCAATGAGGCACTGGGGAGGGAATGAGAAGCATCGGGTAACAGGGCATAAAAGATGTGACCTTGTTACTGCAGGTGCCCTTCTGCTTGCAGGACGCCCAGCACTGCAACTGCAAATAAATCTGCTTTTATCAGAGATACCATCCTGATACATTACCTGGATATTTCCAGCAGCGCTCAGCAAAATAGACTTGGTCTGATGGTTAGCATACTTGACTGAACAACACTTGCTTTCACAAAACCAACTAATGCTAAGCAAAACACACACTGGCTCTGCTGATAAGCAAAACATCCTTCAGCTACTCAAGAAGCCCAGTATATCATTGTTATCTAAGTCAGTGTGGAGGCCCTGTCCAGTAGATCACCCTGAAACTACCAACCTGGAGCATCTCAGTGTGCTCTGGGATGTCCTAGAGGCCTCCCCTTGAGCTCTAGAGGACTCCCAAGATACCCTGCTGTACTCTAGGCCACACTAGAGTTCTCCCAAAGCTTCTTATTGTCTGCTAGAGTGCAGTGTCCTCCCAGTACACACTGGAGGCTTCCCAGTGCTACCTGCTGTTTTGTAGGGCACCCTGGAGTCCTCCCAGTGCTCCTCTGTTTGCTCCAGGGTGCCCTAAGATGCTTGCAAAATGCTTTCACTGTATTCTGGGGAACATTAAGAGTACTCCCAGAGCTCCTCAGTGGTTACTTGGCTGCTCTTCAGGTTGCACAGTGTGCCCTAGAAGCTTCCAGGAACATTGCACTGGACCTGAGCACACTCTGAAATACTCCCAGATCTTCCTGGGCCACCCTAGCAACCTACTTGTGAAACCTGCAAGCTTCCTAGGGACACTCAATTTCTAAGGCACCCTGGATTACTCTCCAAGTCCCCCTCGTTGATGGAGGGCACCCTAGGCACTTCCCGGAGTGCCATAAATCACAGAATCCCCCTGCTGGAGCAGGAACACCCACATCTGGTCACATTGCAATGCATCCAGGCATGTTCTGGATGGCTCCAGAGGAGACCCCACAACCCCTCTGGGCAGCCCATTCCAGTGCTCTCTCACCCTCACTGTGAAGTTCTTTTCCCATACTGATGTGGAACCTCCTCTGTTCTATCTTGCACCCATTGCCCCCTGTCCTACCACTGCATGTCACTGAGAAGAGCCTGGCTCCATCCTCCTGCCACGTACCCTTTACATAGTTACAAACTGTGATGAGGTCACCCCCCAGTCACCTCCAAACTAAAGAGCCTCCAAGAACCCCCCAGTGTACTCCAGCTCACAACAGCATCCTACCAAAACTCCTCAGTGCCTTCCAGGATGCCCAAGAAGTTTCCAGGTTAATCCCAGATGCTTCCCAGGGCCACCCTGAAGTACTCCCTGCGCCAGTCTGTGTCCTCTTTTGAAAGCACCTGCCTTCAGCCTGAGAATTTTGGTCTTTTGCCCCTTTTGACATGGTGATCTTTTGAACTTGGATCCTGCAGCCTTACACACGGGGCAAGGAACAGTAAGCCTAATGGTTACCGACTGAAAAAACAGTCGAGGGACAGCAGAACAGGAGGGAAAACAGGCGTGGCTGCAGGGAATGCATACAGATACAATAATAAAACAAACAAAAAACAGCAAGCAGAGCAGAGGGACAGAAAAAAAACAGAGATGAATGGTTCCTCTATTTACACCTATGAAATTTAACTTCAGCAGAAACTCAAAGGCTCACAGTCTCCGCAGGAAGGCTGAAGGACCATCATCCCATCTGTCTATGTCAGTAAGTTTTCCTGCAGCAGAGGGTCTGAGAACAAGGAAGGGAAAGTGACGCTGTGGACACATCAGGGATAAAGCAAAGAAGGACAAGAGAATGGAAAAACTGCCTTGGTAGGGGCAGCTGGAATAGTGGGGATGTCCCTGCAGGCTGTGTCCCACTCTGTCCTTTGGGAGCTGGCACTTCTTGGGTCTCACTCTTCTTTCCTTTGCTGGTGGAGAAGAAAGAAAGGCCTGCTGTGGAGCCACAAGGCAGGAGAGATGCAGAAGAGAAGAGGAGGAGAGAAAAAAGGAAAAGCAGCTTGGCTAAAGAAACCCTTCACCCGTCAGCAGGGCTGTGGACCCAGCTGGTTTGGGCTGGGTGATGGCCCTGTGAGCAGGGCTGGGTCTTTGTGCTTTCTGTCTTTTGGCCTGCTGCTCCTCTGGCTGCAGAGCATGGGCACGATGGAAGGAGGCTGAGAGGCAGCATCTCCACCTCTGAGGGAGAAATAGAGCCTGATGGACCACGAGGACCCCCTGTAAACAAGGGAGGGCCATTGCCCCACACCCACTCCCACAGCCTCAGCATTTCCCTCCTGCTGGGCAGCCCAGTCAGCACTATTATCCTCCCAGGTAACAAGCAAGAGCTATGGATTGGAGCTGAGCTGCTGGCAAGAAAAAGCATAGCTTGTCATATCAAGACTGCTAAGAGAGGTAAAGGGTGTGACTGCCTCCTCCAGCTGCTACGGCCTGAGATCACTCCTGAGCAGCCACTGGCTGGCAGCCCAAAGTCTGGGGACCCAGGATCTTTGCTCAGGCTGGAGGACACTGCTGCCACTCTCCCGTTTGCAGATTCAACCAGAAATGAAACTCAGCACGTATCCCAGAGACACACACACAGGATGCTGACACAGTCAGTCACACAGACTGCCACAGACAAGAGGCTGCCTTCACCAGCACCTATACACAGCAATCCTGCACAACAAACACACTCAAGTCCTTTTCCTCCCCCCTTTGGCTTGCAGAAACAGAAGCTCACCAGTGCAGCACACACACAGCACTCAAGCTGCAAAAGCACACATGCAAGCACTGATACAGCCTCTCTGTCCACACAGCACCCCTGCCTGGATCCCTTAAGGAGCAGCACAGCAGTGCCTCTATCCAACACCCCTAGACAGATCTCAGGCCCTTACACAGGATGGCTAAAATGGGAAGGGTCCCCTGGAGATCATCACCTATGTGGCTGCAAGTAAAATGCCCCCGACTCCAGAGCTGGCACCAACTTTCTGCTCACATACACAGGTCTCACCAGTCCTTGCAGCAATACATACACATGGGGCAGAGTGTGTGAAGATACTGAGCAAGTCCAGATTTAATAAGAAGTGATAAGCAGACAGACTGTGGTCAACAGACGCAGATGCCAGACAAGCCCTGACCAGCTCTATTTTACACACAACTTTCATAACCTTGATTTTCCAGCACCTTCACTCTGTTCATCCCTGGTTCCCCTTTTCTTTGTGCATCTCACCATGGCTTTGCAGGCTCTACTGAGTCCCACACTGTCCCAGATTATCAGAGATTTGTTTCTTGTCACTGTCTTCATGTTTGTTTGGTCAGGTCTATGTCATCGTTTGTTTTGGTTTCTGCCTTCCCCTTTTTCCTTTAGTTTCCCACTCAACAAAGTCCCTAGCAGATAACCTTGCTGGAATAAACACTCTCACACACTTACATCCCCCCATCAATAACTGACTAGGCAGGCTCCCATTACAGCCTTGCTTATCATTTGCTGGTCAGGTCTCTATCTCCCTATGGTCCTGCTTATGTCTTCCTCCCTTTCCTATTTCCCTTGTTACACTGTAAAACAGTCTTTGACCAAATATCCTTCAGGGAGCAGACACTCTCCTTCCATACACCCTCACAAAGGCCTTTAGAAACATTCAAGAATGACCAATGACTCATCCTGCTTCACATTCAGTTATGCTTGGTTGCATATTTCCAATGGCTTCTTGACTCAGTGACTTCACTTGACCTACACGTCAGCACTGTGCAAACTTACATCACTTCTGAACACAGCACTGTTCCTTGCTTCACCTCTAAGGCTAGATGTGGCTCTGGGCAGCCTGGTCTGCTGGCTGACAACCCTGCACATAGCAGGGGGCTGAAACTACACGATCATTGTGGTCCTTTTCAACCCAGGCCATTCTAGGATCTTATGATTCTATGATTCTAAGGCCTACAAAGCTAGTTCTGGAAAACACTCTTTGCAACAACACAAAAAAGGACTACAAAAAAAAAAATAATCAGCGCTTCTTATGCTGATTCTTATTCTCTATCCAACAGCCATTTGTCCGGGAACCTCAGCCACAACACTGCCAAAGCTGCATTTGATGGGGGTCTTCGTCCTCCTACCACCAGGGCTGGGCTGTCTGAGAGACATGGCACAGTATGCCACAGTCGCTCATCTCTACAGAAAGAAGATACCACAGGTCACACTGTTCTCTCTCCTGAGACGTTCCGAACCTTCACATCTCTCTGCCTGCCAGTGTAATTGCACTGTGATATCACTCACTGATAGACATTTCACTGCCAGCACAAACACGTCTCCCTTACCCCTGCCATCAGCATCCCACTTGAAACACTTCCCCATCTTTATCAGCATTCTCCTCTTTCACACATCTGCTGTGCCAGGACCTGCAGACTTCACAAGAACAGGAGAACTCCGCAGACGACAGTGATGTCCATTCTCCGCCCCAAAGCCTCCAGTGCTCAGCATCACACCGGGTTTTCTAAGAGCGGAGTGCTGACCGTCACATCTCAAGCCAAGAGCTTCAGACTGAGCTGCACATGCCAATGCACTGACACTGCCAGCCAACCTGATGGGGCCACGATGAGGAGGAACTGCAAACCAACCAGGACCACAACAACCTGAATTTCAAGCAAACAAGAACCAACACTTACACTTTTTAGCTCTAAAAATAAAACTAACAATTGCAAAGGAACCTGATGCAGCCATCTGACAATCTGACATGCCCTGGAAATCAATCTGCATCGCTTTCAACTACCCTACACCAACTTTCAGCTTCTGCTTGCTGCTCCCTAAAGGAAGCAAGCAGCCAAAAGCAGGCATTTGTCGGACAGGCTTCACCTGGCAATGAGCAGTCCTTAGTGAATGAGAATGGAAAAAGCCAACTGGATATTACCAACTCACCTGTTCCCTCCAGGGTTTTACTGTCTCCTAAAATCTATCAGAGGAACCTGTGTGAGATAAAAGAATACTACAAAAACTAGTCAGCATGTACCTGTCACGTTGGATAATAATGGAGTCCAGGAGGGTTCCATCCCCTTTCATGCAGACAAGGCAAAGTAAGGAGAACTCTTCAGATGCCATTCCTGTATCAAGACAAAAAGAAGAAACAAAAACAAGCACGAGCTCTCAAAATCTCAGACAAAAGCTACTAACGAATGGCCAGAGCAAACAAGGCACAAATGAAACTTGCTTCACAGTATTTCCAGCAATGGCCAAAATCAGAAGCCTAAAACTGCATCTGAGAAAGAACAAGTTTGTACAACTCTTCTAACCCTCAAAAGTATACAGCCCAGGGATTCCCTGCTCCATCAAATAACTCTGGGTGGTTTTCTCATTCATGAACTATCCAGCTGCTCTTTAAACTCACACACACATTCTATACAACAAGTCCCATAGCTGTACTGTAAGTTGCATGATGAATGCTCTTCTTCGGAAGCAGCTTCCCTTTTTGCTTCCAGGTGTGATCATAAAAAGGGCTGAAGGCTGTATACCAGAGGGATTAAGATTCCCCAGAGGTCACGAAATATGACTGACCCTAAAGAAATCAGAAGTGTTCAAAGATACAGCCCGGCCTCTGCTATCTGACCATACCTAATCATGATTTCCAGTCTCACTGTGCAATCTCTCAGAGGCAAACAGCACAAGCAGAGGCCTGCACAAGACGTCAGCAGCAATACTAGAGGTCACCCTGGCTTTTGTGGATGTTGAGGAATTGAGTGTGTTCACTACCAGGGGACTGAATAGATTCACCCCGCTGTATGACAAGGCGGCATGAACAAGAAATTTAAAGTGCAAAGAAATAACAGCATCAACAACAAGCCCAAATTTCATCTTAGGTGAAGATGAAACTTTTGCAAAATGGCAAATAAGAAGTGAATGTAAATACTGGAAATTTAAGAGTTTGCTATTTGTCTCTAGGAAAATTATTCCAGAAATTAGTCACCCTCAGCACTAAGTACGTACCTGGTGTTTCTAATCTAATTCCATTTATCTTGTTTCCAGCACGACCCAGATCTTACCCTATCTTTGTCTGAAAGGCCAATCACTGAGCTCTCTGCTATCACATACGTGACTCCTACGCAGATCTCCCAGCATGGACTCGTCACCTTTGTCTGTAACAAAATGATACAAAGTCTGCTTTCTCACTTTAAGAGACATTTCCTTCCTCTACAATACTTGCTGTAAACACTGCTACACCACTATGCTCATCTGCCAGAATTTCAGTGAACGATTTTGTTCACGATGCCTGGTGGCAAAGGAAACACAACCACATTCAACTGTTCTCATACTGCAGGCTGTTACACTTCTAGAATTAGAAACAGAGAACCACAAGGTAGAACGAGAAACATCCAGTAGTTATCTTACTTACAGTACAGTACTTACCTCAAAGTGACTCATTGTCCCTGCTTTATCTTCAATCCTACATTTCTGACACTTGCAAATTTGCCAGCAGTTAACATAAAAAATAGCACAGAAAACAGTCACAGCTAAAACTCAGTCATTACTAGAGGAATGGCCACATTAAAAAAAAGCAGAACAAAATATCTGTTGAATATAGCTAGTAAACCCTATTCAACAATGACAAAACACTAACAGCCCAGGGAAATGCAAGAGCAGCATACACTCCCTCCAGAAATGCTCCCACATATTTGCAGGTCATGAACCTCACACCAGGCATACTTTCCAAGTATTCAAGGAATCCTCAATGCATTTTTGCATCAAAAGAATTGCAAGTGGAGCACTTGCAAATTTTCAGGGTCAGCAATAGCCTTTATAACAGCAGCTACTTTGCAATCTGAGATTGCCTCCGTAACATATCTCTCACTGAGCAAGGAACGCAAATCTTCTCTTACACAGAAGAGTCTTCTTTCAATGTTGGCAAGGATTACCTGATATTCATCAAAAGGCTCCAGAGCCTGCACTCTGTGTTGCTCATCTTCCGCAATACAACAGGTGAAACACTCACTCACATCTAAAATAGAAATCCCTCAAGATGATTCCTTCTGGAAGAAAAGACTCACTTCCCACAACAAAACAAAGACCCTCAATGAAGCATCTGCATGGGGGATCTTTAAAACTGTCTAGCTGGAAAGAAGCAGCAGCTCAAAGTCTGATGAGATGTCTTGCCTAAAAATTTCTACAGAATATCTAACATGAAAAGCCTCAGAGGAACCCATACGTTGCCTTATCCCACACCAGCAAACAGGCTGCTTGTTGGCGAGGGACCTTCAGATGACTAGCCACATTACCAGAGCAGGCAGCAGTCTGCCTTGGCCCTTTTTGCTTCAACCCAGCTGGCCCAGCTGACGACTTCTAAAATTACCTACAGTTACCCCTTCTCCAGGTGTTTCAGTTTCCCATGGCTCTTAGGGCTGCAGGTACTCACTTTTTCAAAAAACTCTTCTGCTGTGCTTCACAATCAGGCTCTGAGACAAAGAACAAAGTGCAGAGTCCAGCTGACTGAAATGCTGTTGCATGACACGTCCAAAGGGGTCCTCTGGGTGCATCTGCTCATAGAGCAGAAAGCATGCATGAGAGAAATGCTCTGCTGCCCACTGAATCAAGGCTTCTGACCTGTCGGGAGATGTACGTAAGGATAATTAAATACCCGTGGGACCACCTATTATAGGACAGATGCAACTTAAAGCATGCTATTAAGGCATCCTGACAGATAACATACAAAAGAGAAACCTGTATTGGGAATCTATGAAAGTCTCATCCATTCACAGAGAGAGTCTGGGATGAGAAGACCCCAAAATTTTAAATACAAACAAACAATAAAACCCACAGTACTTAAGGTTCTTCTTCTTTTTATTTTTCTAACCTCCCTTTTAGGTTCACAGAATAGATGAGATTGGAGAAACCTCTGGACGCCATCTGCTCCAACCTCCTACACCAGCAGAACCACCCAGAGCTGCCTACCCAGGACCATGGCCAAGTAGAGTCATAGCACGGCCTGGGTTGCAAAGGACCTCACAGATAATCTGGTTTCAACCCCCTGTTGTGTGCAGGGTCGCCAACCAGCAGACCAGGCTGCCCAGAGCCACATCCAGCCTGGCCTTGAATGCCTGCAGGGATGGGGCATCCACAGCCTCCTTGGGCAACCTGTTCCAGTGCCTCACCACCCTCTGGCTGAAAAACTTCCTCCTCATATCCAACCTAAACCTAAACACCCCCTGTCTCAGTGTAAAGCCATTCCTCCTTGCCCTATCACTCTCCACCCCCACAAACAGCTTTGGAAGATCTCCAAGGAGGGAGACTCCACAGTCTGTCTAGGCAAGCTGTGACAGTGCCCATCACTCACACAGTCCAGAAGCGTTTGCAGATGTTCAGACAGAAGCTCCTGTGTTCCAGCTGTGCACACTGCCTCCTGGTTTGATCTTATGGGAATCAACTGCTCCCTCATACCTACAATGCAAGGAGCTGTTTGGAACTTGCACAGAATCCACGAGGTTTTAGTTTTAAAACACAAGTCTCCCATGACTTACAATGAAGTCTCTGCTTCTCATTTCACAACCCAGCTAACAAAGGACAGCTCACCTGACCTGCTGTTTTCCATGGAGGTGAGCACCACCTCTGCTGTGGAAAGGGTGGGGACATCACTGTCCAGTCCTGCTTCATCTACAGCTACACTCAGCTTTGGCAGCTCTGATAAATCCACTCCCAGCCATCTATGATCCTTTCCAGAAAAGGCGGTGGTGACTCCTGTGGGACAAAAACAATGCTAACTCACTGCAGTGGCTGTGCAGGACTGAGACCAAAACCAGGAAAATCATACCATCAGCAATCATTCACAAGACCAGGCCCAACTCAGTTTTTCTGTGAAATAAACAAGAAAATCCCCAAACTAAATGAGCCATAATAGGGTAGCATCCAGAAGCATCAGGAAAAGATCCAATAAACTCAGAACTGAAATTCCATTATTCCTAGTGCAAATTTCAACTACTGATTTTTCCAACAGTTATATTTACCATACGAACAAAACTTTGTCACCTTTACTTTAACAACATTCTTATATCACTGCTCCCATTTACAGACATTTCGATTCAAGCTAAGAAAATGCCATTGCTTTGACAAAATAGTTTCTCTCACATCTAGAAAATCATTAAGAAATTTGTTTGTGGCTTTGTGGGGGGGTGGGTTTGTGTATTTTGTGGTTTTTAATCTCAAAAAAAAGATTTCATTTCTGTAAAATGGCTTTGGATTCTGAACCATGAGAACTCCCTGCAAACACTAGCACTAGCCTTGCAGAGCACTGTTCTCACAAACAGGTCCCAGCTTATGATCTGCATGCATTATAAAGGAATGCTTCTTATGACTACCATCACTCATAAGCTGCTTCATTCTCTTCTGCCAAAATCAGACTGTAAATAACTAGGCAGTAAAGTAGCTCTATATGGTAGCTGCTCTGTTGCCTCTACGCCAGAGAAATCCAGCACCTGTACCTGTCCTGAGATTTGTTAATCTACACACTTCTCAAAGGCAGCCATCACCAAAAAACTGAGTGGCCTCCAGCAGTAGCCCATCCCAGTGTTTCCTCTTATGTTCTTCTAACATCTCAGTCATCTCACCACTTCTTCTGGACACAGAGATCAGGATATTCCCATCTCCTCTGACACCCACCTTTGACTTCAAGTGCTTGGAAGGCTATTGGTACGGACAGAATCCTTCTCCACAGGATGCTGTAGATCGATAAAATGTGGATAGATTCAAGAGGAAACCAAACGAGCTCTTCTACCTCCCCCTCTTCTCCCCCCTCCTCCCAATGCTTTCCCCTCCCCCCCCTTCTTCCAGCCCCCCACGTTCCTTTCCCCTTCCTTCCCCCTTCCTTCCTTCCTTTCCCCCCCCTTCCTTCCCCTTTCCTTTCCTCCCCTCTCTTCCCCCCCTCCTTCCTCGCCCCCTCCTCCTTCGTGTCCGTGACAGGGGGGCACAGCCCCGGGAAAAGGAAAAACAACCGCAGGGCTCGCAACGGTTTGCCTCCTCCGGGAGAGGAGGAAGGGCAGAGAGCGAGCAGATCGTTGGAACCGAGAGAAAACACGACGGCAGCGAGCCGAGGAGGAACGGCGATTCGCCGCACGAACCCGACCCGGCAAAGCGAGAGACGCGAGAGCGTCCGGAATGCCGGTCAAAGCACGGCAGTGCGAGGGAAAGCGCGTGCTTTGCTCCGCGGCGAGCTGAGACGGCTGAGCCGGGCCGGAGGGAGAGAGGCAGCCGCTCGGGTCCTGTGCGGAGCTGCACCCCGCTGCCTCTGCCCGCCAGCTCCTCGGGGGGGCCGCCCCTTCCCCATCCCCCGCCGTCCCCCCCACGCCGTCCTCCCCCCTTCCTCCCCCCTCCTCACCCCCCTTCTCTCCCCCCGTCCCCTCGATTCTATCCCCTCCCCCCCGTCCCCCGCCCTCTCCGAGACCTGCCGTGTCAGCAGGGATAGAACAAGAGACAGTGGCCTGAAGTCGCCCCAGGAGAAGTTCAGATTGAACACGAGGAGAAATTTCTGCTCAGAAATAGTGGTAAGGCATTGGCACAGGCTGCCCAGGGAGGTGGTGCAGTCACAGTCCTGGAGGTGTTCAGGAAATGTGGAGATCTGCAATGATAACTGGGTTCCAGGGTATTTCTAAACCAACTTTAGAGTCACGTCCGTGTGGTTTCTGCCTGCTTTAAGGGAGTGCATGGTTCTAGAGTGCAAACTTATCTTGTGGAAACGTCATTGGGAGCTAGGAGAATATGTTACTCCTAATTAACTGAAATGAAGAAACATCAGGCTCAGGCCATGATCTCTGCAGATAAAGGGAACATTCACAGCTAGTGGAAGTGTTGTGTAAATCAAGCTTAGTATGACTATGAGGTTAACTACAGAAACTATACAAATATTGCAGAGAAATATCTGAAAAATCAGGTGAAATATTGGATATTGGAAATATTGGATGAGAAATGCCAGACTTAAAGTTTAAAAGCTAAAGAAAAATACTAAGCATTTAAAGAAAGAAATCAAATGATGGAAGGCAGGGAAGAGAAGTTCTGGAGGTGACAAAGAATTTATATAACCAGCCTTTTACCCCTCACAGTCTGCAACTTCTGCTTCTTGTGCCATTGAGTTAGAATGTGCCACGTGTCATCTCATACTTTCCCAAAGGCTTCCCCACAT
Source organism: Crossoptilon crossoptilon (assembly GCA_036346035.1). Taxonomy (NCBI): domain Eukaryota; kingdom Metazoa; phylum Chordata; class Aves; order Galliformes; family Phasianidae; genus Crossoptilon; species Crossoptilon crossoptilon. Next base: position 55,116 of record JARXNR010000150.1, read on the forward strand.
CCCATATGAATAAAAAGCGAGGTGTGAGGAATACCCCAAAGTTCTCCATTCTTGGTGAACTGGGAGAGGACAAATTTGTGCTTTGTAGGAGATTTTGTCTGAGGGCGCAAAGCAGTCATCACAACAGAACACATCTCAGTGTAGGAGTAATAATTTCTGATTTGCCATTTCTGCTCTGAAGCTGTGCCAGAAATGCTGTGGGAGGCTGTGGAAAGAAGGCTAATTGTCCTGCTCCAGCATCAGAGCCAGCAGTTTTATCTACGTGCAATTGGGAACAAGTAGCTGAGAAGAGTTCAGCCAACTAAAACATGCCTTTGCATCTTCAGATTTTCTCATTAGCAATCCTCTAAAAAAACGTGTATGATGAACCTTTCTGCAAGGAAGAAGACAAGGCAGTGGAAAAGATGTGCCTCTATGTAGGTGTATCATTGGCTGCACCTTGAATGTTGTTCTTCCCATTTCAAAAGCCATCGAGAAGGATGTGAGTAGATTCAGAGGAGGACTCTAGGGATGATCAGATTGTAGAACAACTTTCATACGAAAAATAGTAAATAACCAAAGGCAATTCAGGCCAGAAAGCAGACAACCAAGAATATGACTGGCAAAGTTTAACAGGGAAATACTGATCTCTGATTCCTCCATTGTAAGACCAGAGGACCTGTAATTGCACTAGCAAAGAAAAGTTTCAAAGCAAATGAACAAAGGCATGCAATGCACAGTGCAGCTGTAGAACACTCTCACAGGAGATCATGGAAGGTACAGTTTTACATAGGTTCCGAAATCCCTTCATGCCTTCTGGCACTGGCCACAACTCCTGCATCTCTGTGACTCTGATGAAATTTGGTGCATTGCTACCCTTTTTGCTCACCATCTAGAAATAGCATTCTTCAAAACACCTCTGTTCTGTAGTCACTGAGGTTTGTGTAACTGCACTCACTTCCATCAGTTTATAATATTTGAATCTAGCTGTCATTTTGGTCAGGAATGGCACATGCTGAGAGGTTCTTTGGGATGGCTGGTGATAATTCATTGTTGTTAAGGACCAACAAAAAGTTTTATATTTATCTGCACAGTCAAGACAGCTTTAATTCTTACAGTGCACTATTTTGGGATAACTGTAGCATATAGATTCCTATTAAAACTGAGGATTGTGTGAGAACCTCTGCATTTTGTTTTTCCTTAATCTAACCAGAGGCATTCCCAAATCTGGCCATCCCTTCCACTCTCACGCACAGGATGTGATAACTGCCTGCAAAGCTGTGAGGTTAACCAAGGATAATGCAAAGCATGTGCAAAGAACTAAGAGGAATACAGCCTGTCCACAAGAGCACCAAGGTATAAACCAAAATTACAGAGATCACTGCATTTCCTAGGGAAGCAGAACCGAGTGTGTGAATCTTACCTACCAGCAGTGCCTGTGGGGGGCAAAGAGGGGATCTGCCCATTTTCTGCTCCCAGAGTCAGAGCTGTTCTCCTACTTGTCTGCAGAGGTATCTTCCCTCATCTTCCCCCTGTCCTTATCCATGTTTATACTATTTGCTATTCCACAGGTGAAGCTGGAGTCACTCCAGTGATTACATGGTTTTGTTCTGATTGGTGTAAACTTTCCTCACATAGCTTTAAAAGGTACGGGTTAAAAACATTTGGTGTGCATGCTCAGTGAGAGGCTGTCACCCCTTGGAGGCTGGTAGCTTTCGGGATGGAGATGTGTTTTGATGTTATAATGAGCAAAATTCCCCAAAGGCATTTTGTAAAAAAACGTGAGTCTTCGGCTCCGAGAGAGGCAGGTAAGCACTTTGGCACCACCAGGTCCCCATCCCAGCATTATTGTTCTGTTTGTACGTCCTGATGTTGCTGACTCCTCAAGTTGCCCGGGGAACCACAACAGATCACAGAACTGTGATGCAGTCCCTGCTCTGCTGCACCCTGCATGCCGCCTGGTGGCACACAGGCTGCACTCTGCTTCTGTACCCTTATGAGCAACCTGTACCTTAATTTCCAGTGAGCAAAGCTCAGTGAATTAAAATCTCCCTTCTTTGAGCCAATTTTGCACTGACAGCATGAATTGAACACGTGCTGTTACCTTGCATCAGAGCACCAGCCCATCTATTAGCTTCACTCACGTTTTGACAGGTGTGAGAAACAGCAATCACAGAGCAACAAGCCCTCCTACATTGCATGTATTTTCTAGATACTGGTCAATAGTAGCAGCATCTGGCTCAGCTTCTCAGTTGCACCTGAGAGATATGGAAACATTTACGTTCAGATATAGAACATCTGATCTATTTACATTCAGTTTTAGTTTCAGGTCAGATGGGTTACTATGCCAGTTCCTGCAAAAGAAGAAAGAATTATTGATGGGGAGCAGAATGCTTTTGTAGGCCCTTTCTTGGCTGCCTTAATGTCCAAAACATATCTTCATAATAGACCTTTAGAGCATTATTTTAGGTATGAATTGAAGCAGTGGATTTCAGAAGACACACATTTCCAGTCACAAGCCAGATAAAAGTGTCTGTGTTTTGTGATTACAGAACTCTGCCAAATGCAGAACAATGCTTTTACCAGGTGTTTTACTCCCCCATCTACATTTTAACCATATAAGCCAATGTTAGTGGTTTTGTTTTGTTTGTTTGTTTGTTGTTGTTGTTTTTCCTGTTTTATACACTCTGGAGACATCCATGACAGTGAAATCTTACAAACATAAACAATGCAGAATTTCAGCAAATACACCACAACACTTCTTTGTAATTCTTCCGATTTCTTTTCTTTCCCAGAAGCTTCAGAATACTGATCTCTGTGTGATAGAGTTATCCTCCTACCATTTCAGCCTCTACATCATTTGTTTGCCACATAGAAAACAAGAATTCCTAATTGCTGGTTGGATTTCTTTTTCTCCCAAAGATTTTACAAAGATTCTAAATGGCACACATGCAAATTTAAAACTTACTCATTTTCATTTTTTTCCTTTGCATAACATGTTTTCCTATGTTCTGACATCATGTATTACTTTCTAGAGTGGTATCATTCTTCCTACCTTGCTAATCTTTCCTTATGTGACTAAGTTATCAGGTCCTGCTGCTCCATCTCCAGAGCTTTCTATAAAAGCAGCTCTGTGAATAGTTCTACAAATCGAGTCCTAAATAGAGATCTGCAGACTGTGTCACAAAGTATGTGATGAAAGCATCTCTAAATGCACTCTTTGCACTGAACACATACTGCTTCAGCACAACCAAATGAGCATCAGAATATTGGCTGTGAGAGCTGCTGTACTCAGATACATATATATGTAATATATGAGGGCTGCTCCAAAAGTAACGCCTCCTATTTTCTGATGTAGGCCCATGATATGAGAGGTGACTGTTGGTGGTATAGCAGCAGAGGCTGAACCTTCCTACAAATATTCCGTTACTTTTTGTTGGCGTGCCAGCAGATGGCAGCAGAGCTGCAGTTTCCATCGAAATCAATAGCAGGCATTACTTTTGGAGCAATGCATCTCTCTCTCTAAGTATCCGTATGCACTTGTGTACAGCAATGAAAAATGCATGGAAAAAGCCCCATGCAAGGAATGCAGGGAGCGTTGCCTTTGCCAACCACTGAACAAAAGATGGCAGTGTTTTTCTCAGTAATGTCCCAGACATTTCAAATGGGAGAGAAGGAATCTGTGGGACTGACAGTGGGAAATTAAGCCTCTTTTTTTCATCCCCAACAGAGCTGAAATCTGGGCGACCAAAATTACCATGAGATACCTTGGCAATATAGAAGCCAGTATCCTACATTAGGGTAACCCATGAGTTCTGCCAAAACCCCAAAGCATTGACTGCAAAATGCTAAAGTGGAAAGAGTGGAAAAGTGGAGAAAATCTTGTTCCTGTGTCCTGGGAAACTCCAGCAGCTTTGTTCCATGGTGAGAGGCCCTTTCTCTAGTAAGAAAAGGACACACCAATTTTGCTGGAGAAGTAAGATCGTGCTTTCTTGGCAAGTAGAAGAAATACAGAAATAAATTTAAAAATTCCTCAGAAATATTTTTGGCTGAGACTTTTTCAATCCACATCTTTAAACTTTTGAAACATTTTTATTTACTCTATTATTATTATTTTATTTTTTTGTCATGACTTTCTTTTTCATTTACATTCAGCATTTTGGTCTCTTATCTACTTATCTGTTGGTAAAACGTGTGAGTGTTTCAAAAACATGTCTAAAGACAGAATTAGCTATGCCGAGGATGAGTAGACAGCTAGAAAGCCTATTTCTTCCTACATTAGTTTTGTGCTTGTTATGATATATCCTTCATGAGACAAGTGCTCACAGCAGAGTTCTGGGAGTGTCTATTTCTTCATTTTCTCTCTGTTTCCTAGTACCCAGAGCAGCTGTTTTCTCAAATCAGTACATTTGGACTACATTTGGTCTTCCATCTGACTACTATACAATGAAAAATCAAGGATTAATCAAGAGGAAATCAGCTTCTCCATCTCATGCATGACATGAGATCTGAGCTGTCCTTTTCAAGACATTCACAGATGTCACTTACAGTCAGGATTCTGATGCAGACCTGCTTAAACAGCAAAGCAAGGTGTGCTTAAATGCCTGCTTATCAATGCCTCTAATAGAATGCATTCCTATATTTAAACATGCACAAAAATATTTATGGATTTTTAATTGTTTGTATGTATTCACGTCTATTTCATGGATTTATAATATATAACTACATATAATTTATGTAATTAAATGTAATTTATACAATTATATAATTAATGTATTTGTAATATATGCATATATGCATTAATTCTCTCCTTCTTCTACTGACCAGGGATAACTACATACTGGGAAATACTCACAAGTCTGCCAGCAGACTGCTGTTCACAAGGTCACATCCAACCCCGCAGTTCAGGTGGACAATTCAGGTGTGACAGCAGCAGTAGAGGAGCTACTAAGGTGGAAACTCGACCAGTAGTCACATTTCAGCTTAGATCCATCTCTAGAAGAGAGACACCAGTGATACTATCAACACAGAATTGAATGCATGGACATCACTGCAATGGTCTGTGATGGTGGCTGAACTCCAGGTGTGAAAGGTTTATCTATTCATTTCTTAATTACTTATTATTTGAATATTATTGACAGGTTTTGAATTGCAGATTTTGGTTTCAGCTGTTCAGAAGGTCAATGCTCCCAAACACTGAACCTACAAGCACAAACTGTGAGATGGTTTTGATACCCCCTATGGGCTCTCTTTACATGGAAACAAACAAACAAATGGGCCCTGTAGGTAAACACAAACCTGCTTTTAGCACCATCCATCCCTGTGCCGAATGTCAGAGGGGATCTGCTCTGTGTCCCACACGCAGAAAGGCAGTCTCTTGTAGGAATCTGGAGAACTAGATGCTCCAGGAAATCCATCCATTCCTTCTTTCTGCAGTTCTTCTGGCTTAAAAATGGTCTTTTCAACATAACAGCTGGGTAACTTGTATTGCTATTTCATTCATTTTGCCCTTCCTTTTGCTCTCCTTTTCGTGCTGAGTCAAGGTAAATTTCACTAATTAGCCCGAATGTGTCTCTGTGTCAAACGGAGGTAGAACAGAGATCGGGAGAAGGAAGAGATGCAGAAGATGGCTGAATTCCCAAGAGAATTAACTTTCTGTTTCTAATGATCAGTGAGAAATTAGCTGGTAACACATCTGAGGAGCTGCCAATCTAGGTTTGTCCAGCTAGCTTAGCACAGGTGATACCAGCAAGCAAGCAATGACATAAAAATACTCAGAATGAAGTGCCTTTTGCAAAGAGTTGCCAGAGAATTTCAAATCAGTGCAGACTGTTGGGAAGTTTCTATCAGTGCTGTACTATTTCATCAAGGATTAATGTAAGTATGCTGCCATCATTGCCCTCCATTGATTGAAGGTGCCTCCACACATTCTGGTTGTTGGCAGACACTCAAAGACGTGGAAGGTTTGATAGGTAAAAGAGCAGCTCCCTCCTTTTCCGTGACAGTTCATTGTTTTCCTTAAACATTCGTATGTAATGTGTTATACTTTTAGTCAGTCAAGAGAAAGACAAGAGGGTTTTTTTTCATTTTCAGAATATAGAGATTGTTGGTTGTTTTTTTTGTTTGTCTGCTTTTTGTTTTTTTGGTTTTTTTTTTTCCATACCTAAATGTCTTAAAGAAACACAAATAGTTTGAAAACCATTCTTCCCAGAATACATCTTCCAGTTGACAGGAATAACATTTCTTATTTAACCTGGAGCTAGAAAGGATAGATAAGGGAACTGGCAGCTCTACACTTTCTTATTTAAAAAAAAAAAAAGCATATAGCTGAAAGGAATCATGTAGTACATAATGCAGCTATCACAGAATCACAGAATTACAGAATCACAGAATTGCCAGGGTTGGAAGGGACCTCAAGGATCATGAATCTCCAACCCCCCTACCACATGCAGGGCCACCAATCATCCCACCTAATGCTAGACCAGGCTGCCCAGGGCCCCATCCAATCTGGCCTTGAACACCTCCAGGGATGGGGCATCCACAACCTCTCTAGGCAGCCTGTTCCAGTACCTCACCACCCTCTCTGTAAAGAATTTCCCCCTGATGTCCAACCTAAATCTCCCTTCCCTCAACTTAAAACCATTTCCCCTTGTCCTGCTGTCACTCACCCTTTCAAAGAGTTGATTCCCCTCCTGTTTGTAGGCTCCCTTTAGGTACTGAAAGGCTGCAATGAGGTCACCCCGCAGCCTTCTTTTCTCCAGGCTGAACAAGCCCAGCTCCTTCAGCCTGTCCTCATAGGGGAGGTGCTCCAATCCCCTGATCATCTTGGTGGCTCTCCTCTGGACCCTCTCCAACAGCTCCCTGTCTTTCTTGTACTGGGGGCTCCAGACCTGGACGCAGTACTCCAGATGGGGCCTCACAAGGGCAGAGTAGAGGGGGACAATCACCTCCCTGTCCCTGCTGGCCACCCCTCTTTTGATGGAGCCCAGGATAGCATTCGCCTTCCGAGCCGCAAGGGCACACTGCTGGCTCATATTAAGTTTTTCATCTATCCAGACCCCCAGGTCCTTCTCCACAGGGCTGCTCTCAAGGACCGCTCCTTCCAGTCTGTAGGGATGCCTGGGATTTCTCCGGCCCAAGTGCAGAACTCTGCACTTTGCCGTGTTGAACCGCATCAGGTTCACCCGGGCCCACCTTTCTAGCCTCTCCAGGTCCCTCTGAATGGCATCCCTTCCTTCAACCGTGTTGACCGCACCACTCAGCTTGGTGTCGTCAGCAAACTTACTGAGGGTGCACTCAATTCCATCATCGATGTCATTAATAAAGATGTTAAAGAGCACCGGTCCCAAGACAGACCCCTGGGGGACGCCACTCGTTACCGGCCTCCACCTGGACATAGAGCCATTGATGACCACCCTCTGTCTGCGGCCTTTCAACCAGTTTCTTATCCATCGAGTGGTCCACCCATCAAATCCACATCCCTCCAATTTGGAGATAAGGATGTGGTGGGGGACCATGTCAAAGGCCTTGCTCAGGTCCAGGTAAATGACATCATCGCCTTTCCCTTGTCCACCGATGCCGTCACTCCATCATAAAAGGCCACCAGATTGGTCAAGCATGACCTTCCTCTGGTGAAGCCGTGCTGGCTGTCACGGATCACACGCCTGCTCCTCATGTGATCAAGCATGTCATCCAGGATGATCTGTTCCATGATCTTCCCAGGCACAGAAGTGAGACTTACCGGCCTGTAGTTCCCGGGGTCCTCCTTGCTCCCTTTCTTGTAAATGGGAGTAACGTGACCCTTCCTCCAGTCATCCGGGACCACACCTGACAGCCATGACTTCTCAAAAATGATGGAGAGCGGCTCGGCAACCACCTCAGCCAGCTCCTTCAGAACCCTGGGATGCACGCCATCCGGCCCCATAGACTTGTACACATTCAGTCTCATGAGGCGGTCTCGGACCTGCTCTGTCCTCACAGCGGGAGGGGGTTTACCACCCCAGTCCCCACCTGGAGGTGTAGGGATGCAGGGCTCAGGGACGGGAGAAGTACCGGAGTCCTGGCCGCAAGTGAAGACCGAGGCAAAGAACTCATTCAGTACCTCAGCCTTCTCCCTGTCCGTTGAAGCCAGTTCTCCTTTTACATTTACCAAAGGAGGTACACTCCCTTTGGCCTGTCTCTTCTGGCCAATGTACCTATAGAAAGTCTTCCTGTTGCTTTTCACATCCCTTGCCAAGTTCAGTTCTGTTTGTGCCTTGGCTTTCCTGATCCCACATCTGCAAGACCGGACAACATCCCTGTATTCTTCCCAGGTGGCACACCCTTGTTTCCAGAGTTTGTACACACCTTTCTTCGCCCTCAGCACTCTCAGCAGGTCCTTACTGAGCCACGCCGGCTTCCTCCCTCCTCTGCCCACTTTCTTGTTCAGAGGGACAGAGAGTTCTTGCGCTCTTAGGAAGGTATCCTTGAAGAGTAGCCAGCTCTCCTCAGCATTTTTGTTTTTAAAGACAGCATCCCAGGGGATCTCAGCCAACAGACCATTGAACAGCTTAAAGTTTGCTCTCCCAAAGTTCAGGGTCCTGACACCACTCTTCACCAGGCCCACATTCCTCGAGATCACAAACTCGACCAGAGCGTGGTCACTGCAACCCAGGCTGCCTCCAACCTTAACACCATTAATTATTTCCTCCACATTGGTGAGCAGCAGGTCCAGCAACGCTTCACCTCTGGTCGGTCTGTCCAACACCTGGACCAGAAAGTTATCGTCAACACATTCTAGGAGCCTCCTGGACCTCCTGCAACTTGCCGTGTGGTCTATCCAGGAGATATCCGGATGGTTGAAGTCCCCCATCAGGACAAGAGCCCGTGAGCACGAAGCCTCCCGCATCTGAAGCAAGAAAGCCTCGTCAACCGTCTCCCCTTGATCAGGTGGCCTGTAGTATACTCCTATCACCAGCTGGCCTTTGTTAGACCCGTCCCTAATTCTAACCCACAGACTCTCAACCTGATCATGACTGTTTCTCAGAGGAAGCTCCTCACAGTCTATCCACTCTTTGACATAGAGGGCTACTCCCCCACCCTTCCTACCTAGCCTATCTCTTCTAAAGAGCCGATAGCCCTCGATGGTGGTATTCCAGTTATGGGAATCGTCCCACCACGTTTCCGTGATAGCAACAAGGTCATAACTTTCTAAGCACATCACGGTTTCCAACTCATCCTGCTTGTTTCCCAGGCTGTGTGCATTCGTATAAAGGCACTTCAGCTCGGTTTTCCGTTTCACTGCCTTTATAGATGGTCTAGGTTCCCCTAGAACAGCAGTATCCCTCACACCCCCCTGCCCCAGTCCATCCCTTTGTACTTCACCGTCATCGCCCAGCAGGTTCGGTACAAGTCCTGGAATGACCCGCTCAAGCTCAACATCCCTGATTTTGCTCCCTTCCCCCTTCATATCTAGTTTAAAGACCTGTCAATGAGTCCTGCTAGTTCCTCAGCTAAGATCCTCCTCCCCCTCAGAGACAGACTACTTTCATTTGCTGCCATCATGCCAGGTGCCGAGTAAGTTTCCCCGTGGTCGAAAAACCCAAAATTCCTGGATTTGCACCAATTTTTGAGCCATTTATTTATGAGGTGCGTTTTTTGGTACCTCACAGTATCCTGCCCTGCCACTGAAGGGATGGAAGAAAACACCACCTGTACACCCGCTCCCTCAACTACCCGCCCCAGTCCCCTGAAGTCTTTCTATTGTGGGGTTTTTTTTTGGTTTGTTTGTGGTTGGTTTTTTTTTGGTCAATTATTGATCTTTCTTGTATTTCAGATTGATCAAGCAATCCACCAGCTTTGCAGAATTATGCCTACTCCGCAAGCCAGAAATGCTTCAAACCCATCAGAAGACATCTGTAAATACCTTGGCACAGCCTTTCTCCAGATCAGCCCACTGAGGGCTGAAATAACTCATGATTCCAGCTGACAACGTGCTGCTGTCTAACAGACGTTTTACAGGAAGTGTTCTTTCCTTTGTCATTTGGCACAAACCTTTTCCTGCAGTTTCTGACCTCTTATCATAAGAAAAATTCAAAATTATAAAGCATCTCAGTATTAAAACCTTCATCACATCCACCAAATACGCTCAAAGTCTCGGCTCACAACATGAAATCGTGATTTTTTAAGAAACAGTTTCTTTGTTTGTTTGTTTTCCATTTGTATTTGCAAATCTCACAAGTCTTGTCAATGCAGATTGTCTTGCACAGTGAACTTGGCTGGCTGGTCCTGAATCTGTGCTCATCTGGCTTTGGAGTGATTTGTTTAACAAAACAGATACTCTAGCCAATAATGGAAGCTCAAAATTCAGGTAGATACCAGTAAGCTCTGCTGATAATCCTGCTGAGGCAAAGTTACCAGCAAAATATGCAGTCCAGTGCTTTGCACATCAAGCACAGGCCTCAAATACACCGCTTGTATGGCCAGTAAAACACCACCAACTATGAGGCCAGTGATTATCTGAGCAGTTCACAAAAGGGGTTTGTCATTTTGATGGACTGCCTTGAAGTTAAAGACAAGAATAAAGCTGGATCTGTGTATCTCAGTCATGTATACAGAAAAGCCTGTTGCAAAAGTGTGATTTCAATCCAGGGTGGGAATGGGCTGTACAGATTGGAACTGTGTTTGAAATATTAAGCCTACTGCGTGCCCACTGAGTTGGCTGAGTTCCTCTCCAGTGTTGTTTCCAAGCCACAGTCAAAACCAAGGGAGCTTGGTTGTGTAAATGAGTTACACATTTGAAGCATTTGAGGCCATTTGAAGCATCTCTTCAAGCACTGCCTGGTCTGCCCAGAACAGAAGGCCACAATCAGTGTTAATTCTTTTTCAGGCAGCATGGGATTTCTATCTTTGGTATGCAGCAAAGCCACTTGACTTTGGTTTTTAATGCATCCAGAAATGGCATCCTCTTACTGAACCTGTCAAAATTATTAGAAGTACTTCATCTTAATAAGGATTCCCTAATCTTTCAGAGTCTCTGCTTAACAAAATTATATATAAAACAAACAAACAAAAAACCAAACATATTTGTTAAATAGACTCTTTTCTACATTTTTTTTTTTCTTTAAATCTATCCTATGGTTTAAAATCTATCCCTTAAACCTTCCTTATGATTTTCACTTGCATAATCTCAAAGGCTGATGTCAACCTGTTTGCAGCCTCGACCTTGCATGGAGATGATCTCTACTCATAAGGGTCACTGGAAATCACAGCAGATGCTCTGGGAGGTGTTTGTGTGTCCCCATTGACTTCCATTACTCTTTCAAAGTAATGAAGAGGTAAGAAGGATAAGAGTGAGCAGCCATGCAACAAATAAAACTGAAAAAGACCAAAGACCCCCAGGAGCTCTGTTGGCCCCTTGCATCAGAGCTGGAAAGAGTCTGGAAGACAGTGAACTGTTACCTATACACGAGAAAGAGAAATAAAACAGCCCAGAAAAGTAGATTCTTTTGGCTATTCAGATTTCTATTCTTTCCCCGTATTTCTTCTTTTCTCTTAACACTAAAACTTTCCATAAATAAGCACAAATATTAGCTTAGACAAAACAATAAATACTGGAGATTAAAACAATGAATGATTAAGCTTGAGCAAATGGGAAGAGAAAACAACTGCAGTGATTTCTATCAGGCCATGAAAAAGGTCCCATACGCACTTCTGCCATGCAGCTTTTGTTGCAGCTTGGCAATGTTCTAGCTCTATCATTAACAGTTCCCTCGTAGATCTAACAGCCAGATGGTTTTGAAGTTGTGAACTACTTACTGAGCTGTTCTTGAAGTCATGCCAAGAGAGATACCTGTGGGCACACATTCATTCTGCAGGCCAGTGCTGTAAGGTCACGGGAAGAACGAGGTCAGCAGTGACTTGTCTGATGTTTCTGGGGTGTGCATTGAGCTGAAACAGAAGAGGTGGGGATAATAATTCAGAACAGGTCAGTTATCCGTTGGATTTTTGCATCTCCTTATGTTTGCAAATGGTCCATGAACAGACCCTGATTTTCCTGAATGCATTAGTTACTCAGAGTTATTGCTGACACAGGAAACAAAGCACAGAAGTGCTGGCTGGGGTCACCTTTCTCTGAGGCTGAGCAGGACTGCCATCAGCTAGGCACTTCACATGAGGGCTGGTGAAAGAAAGGGAGCATAAGGCCCCAATGCAGGAAGCTGGGAGACAGAGATAGCCATCGTTAGAAGGTCTGCAGCCTTCTGACCTGAGATGTTATTGGCTACGTGCCACAGCTTGATCTTTGGCAACAGTCGCTCTGCAGAGATGATGTCTGCTTTGTTTCAGTCTTCTGGGGTGTTTTTCCAACATCTGGCTGCTGCCTTTGCTGCTCTTGCCTCCCCTTTTTATCTCATTCTCTTGCCACATCTTTTCAACTATCAGAGTAAGTTTTGGCTACAAAATAATCTGACACACAGCTCCTTCTCAGACATTGTGTGGGTAACGTGAAGATGAAAACACATTCATAATTTGAGCTGTTAAGCCATTCTGATTCACCCTTTGCATCCACAGCATACAGCTTTTCCCCACACTGCTGTTTCTATCCAGCAGTGTGCATGTGTACAGTGGTACAGAGGTTGGTGGCCCTGCCTGTGGCAGGGGGTTGGAGATTCGTGATCCTTGAGGTCCCTTCCAACCCGGGCCATTCTGTGTGTGTGTGTGACTGGCTAAACACCAACTGTTGCTAGCTCAGCAGGTATACTGCTAATTATTGAACGTCTGACATCTGCTTACCAACACTTGGCCACTATTTCTGGACACCTGCTCATCCCTGAATAGAGATAAGTCTGGAAGGAGGACAGAGGGGAGTCTCTTGATGCCTGCCTGTTGCATCCCAACCTGCCCACAGAGTGAGTCAGTTCGGCCTTGTGTGGAGGCCCTGGCTTCTTTGGAGTCTGTTTTTCTTTTGCTGAGCTGCTCTTACCCAAACAGAATGGCCTTACAACATGCTTTCTAGTCCTTAATACTACACCCATACTATTTCTAACTATTGCAGTTCTGTAAGTGAGACTTGATCACATGACTGAACAACTGTATTTCTAAAATATGTTACAGAAATAACTTATTTCTACTAATACTAATAAAGTACTTCTACTTTTTCAAACTGTTTCTAAGGGCAAATTACAAAACACATTGTGCTGTACTGCTTCAGACCAATCCCACCTTTTGATAGCCAGTGCAGAAACAACATTCCATCCTACAGCATTAGCTATTTCAGAGGTATCAGGCGTGTATCTGGATGTGGCTGTTGTGCATAACTGGGGCTGAGGGATCAGAAATGACAGCTCCGCTCTTGGAGACCACAGAATTAAAATGGAAAGATAAAATAGTTGCAGGGCAATTGTTCTCTGTGCCTGAAGCAGGGACCGATTTATCGGGGAGAGATTTAACGGTTAAATGAGGATTACAGCTGAAAGTTTGTGAAGCAGATATCAGGGTGTCAATGAATGTGTTAACAGCTGGTGATGAGAAGAAATGAATCCAAAGGTGTGGGCAGGGGAAGGAAATCGGGGTGGACTCACACTTTTCCCTTACAAATAACTGTCCAAGGAGGGAGTGAAGCTGTGAAACAGCAACAATATCCCATAGCCTTAGAAGGGAGAGTGGTCTAAAAGCTGTAATACAGACACTGGTTAAGGATGGTCTTCTGGAACCTTGTCTGTGGCCTTATAACACCCCAATCCTGTCGGCATGGAAGGCAGGCGGCACGTATCGGCTGGTGCAAGATGTAAGGAAATGACTGAACCAGTTCTCACAAGACAGCCTGTGGTTCCTAACCCCTGTACCCCAATGAGTCAGATCCCACACGAACATCAGTGGTTTGATGTGAGAGACCTAAAAGATGCTTTCTGGACTAAGCCCTCTGGACTCAGAGAGAAATGGCTGCCTTTGTATGAGGACACACTGTAATCTTATCGTGATTCGTGATGATACTGTAGATTCTGGAACTCATGCTAATCCTTGTCTTTGCAACATTTGAGTCAAGTAACTGGTGCTGCTGTCATGAAGAAAACTCCCTTCCAAACACTCAGCAAGCTTTTGGATGAGACAGCTTCCTGCTGGGGAGCCCTCCGACATCGCTGCTGCCTCCTCCAGCACCATACCTGCAGATGCTTCAGAGCTCATCAGCATGGACTTCCTTCCTCCCGTCAGCAGCTGCTCCTGCACTGACCTTCATTCCTACTGGGATACCATCTGCTTCCAGCAGGAGCTGGCCTGCGAGACAGAGAAAGGAAACGTGGGATGAGCACAAATGCAGAAGCACAAGGCTGTGTCACCACCACGTCTTGTCAGCTGCAACGACAACCTTGGTCAGAATTAAAATGGGCACTGTAAATTAAGTGAGACCTCTGAAGTTATTGCCATGATCAGAAATAGACGCTGAAATCGCTCACATAACTGTAGGTGGTTACCTCCAAATGCTTTTGCTTTGGGGAAAAGATGGACTCGGAATGGAAGGACACAAGAAAAATGACATCTGTTTGACCTCAGCAGACTTGAAAGGTGGGCCTGGGTTCAACACAGCAAAGTGCAAGGTTTTGCATTTGGGCCGGAGGAATCCCAGGCATTCTTTTGTCATTGTGGTGGTTTTCAATAGACCCAAACGATGAGACATCAGGTCGCCGTGTGGGCTCCTGGGTGACACTGCCATTTCCAAGCCATTGCAGCCTAGGGGCAAATGTAAAATACTTCAAAAAGATCTCACACTGATTGCATATTTTACTGTTCTTTTACACAAAACAGAAGGGGAGGACAGCAGATGCATGCAGCTGCATCAACACCCAGGGTGCTAAAGGAATGGAAAGACAGAAACATCAAATATCAATGCGTTATTCTAATGCAAGGAGGGAAGCTTTTTTCAATATCACTTTTTATCATTTAAAATAAGCAGTTGGCACTCTTAAAGGAAAATCCTCGGCCTCAAGTTCTGACGGTGTGGCAATCTGGCACGGAATCAGACGTGAATGATCTAAACAGTCTATTCCAGATTTTAACATCCCTTATACGCATTCACGAGTTTTCTCTCTTGACTTTGCCCTCTATGATAAGAAGTGGACTGCAAAGAACTAAGAAGAGCCATGACCAGGTTGAAAACTTGTGGGTAAAATTAGGAACTGCAGCAATAAAGGGCTTCTGGAGCTGAGGGTCTGCTACAGGCCGCCTGGTCAGGGAGCCTGTTGGTGGGAGCTGCTTACTGCAGCCAGCAGAAGCATCGCACTCACTGACTCTCATCCTGATGGGGGATTCCAGTCAGTCTGGGAAATCAGCATGGCTAGCTGCAAGCAATCTGACAGACTCCTGGAGTGCACTGAGAATGACTTTGTGGTGCAGGCATTGGGCACAGCAAGCAGAAGGGAAGCATTGCTGGACATGGTGCACAGCAGGGGTTACGACAGGAGGCGGTCAGGGCTGCAGTGACCATGCCCTCCTTGAGTTTGTGATCTCAAGGAATGCGGGCCTGGCAGGAAGCAAAGTCAGGAGCCGGAACTTCAGGAGAGCCAGCTGCAGGCTGTTCAAGGAATTCTTGGACGAGATCCTCTGGACAACTGTTTTTAGGGGCAAAGGGATGGAAAAGAGCTGGTCACTTTTTCAGGAAAACTTTCTCAGGTTGCACGCCGAGCTGCAGGAGGGGAAGGGGAGGAGTTCCCAGCACGGCTCTGCACGATGCTCTGCGACACTGGGCAGCTTGATCATGGCTCAGCAGTGGGATCAGATGAGGAGAAGGGGAGAAGGAAATCAAGGATGGGAGGGAACCATCAAACACAGTCCGTGAGTGTCCATGAAGTCTTGCAGACCCAGAGATTCCCAGGTTGTTTCTGCTTTTGTATCATTTGTGTGCTGCAGGGTGAGCAAATTCTTCTGCTGCTTCATTCTTCTGCAAAAGCTGCCTAAAAGGGAAATGGCCACTGAGCTGCAGACCAAGCAGTACTGCCTGACGTTGGCCAGGGTGAGCTTCTCCTGCTGCAGTGTGATGATGACAGGTCTGGAGATGATCTGCATGGCCAGCTCGTAGGTGGGAGTCCGGAAAGGACATGGTGGGAGGAGAGAGGTGTTAAGCAACAGCCAAGGCATCAAAATGCATCAGAAAGCCCTGAAAAGCATCACAAAGCCACAGCCAGGAAGCTTGGGATTATCATGAGCAGCATCCAGGATGCGAGAGATTATTTGCTACCATACCAAATGGTAGCAGAGCTCTCCCTGCAGACATCCCAAAGCCAGACAAAACAGGAACAAACCCGGAGCTCTGCGGCACACACCCCACAGCCACAGCGTTGCAAGCTGGGGTGCCTTGCTGTGTGCTGCATTCATCCCAATCCGTGTGAATGAAGACTCTGGAGGCAGTCAAGGCGTTGATTGAGCACAAGTGTGCTTTTATTATTGTATAAAAGACAGGAGGGTGTGAGAGGTCCAGAATAAAGATGGGACTCATCCTCTCTTGTCATGGAGAGAGTGGCTCAGAGCTCTCAGTGCTGCTGTCCGGTGCCTGGGACTGGAGGCCTGATTGAAAGTCCCCCTGCAAGAGGCTCTGCTCCTCCTCACTGACGCTGACCTGCTCCTGCATGGAGGTGCTGCTGTCGGGGCACTCACACTGTGCTTGGGATGCGCTGCACAGCAGAGACTCCTGGTTACAATCCAGACTGATGACTGTGCTGTCTTGCAGGCCCAGGTCAGCAACTTCAGCAGAGCCAGGTGTAATGAGAGCATGAACCTCGATGAGCTCCTTCTCTCCATTAATGATGTCAGATGGAAGGCTGCTGTTGGAACTGCAGCAATTTGTGCTTCCTAAGAGTTCTCCACTGATGGAAGCACACAGAGCATCGTTGCTACTTGCTCTGGATCTTTTGGCTTGGCAAGGGCTCGATTCACCTAGAAAGGACACACAGGGGTTAGTGTCAAACTTTCACAAGCTGAATTATGACAGTGGTTCTTGATCAGGGGTGAACTGAAGATGTTAGGCAGGGGCTGGAACACTAGAAGGAGATACAAGTGCAGTGCAAGCTTGAATTCTATGTTCCTGAAAAGCAGGGATTTGGAAGCTGCATTTGCACCCTTACCTGCCAGGACTACCACTGCCGTTTCTGAGGGCTGCCTGGCATTGCGCTGCAGTTGGCGTTTGCTCCCAGAGGATGGCTTTCTGAGGCTGAAGCAGCAACACCAACTGCCAGCTGGTGATTCCTCATTCTTGCTGGGTGGATTTTGTCTGGAGAGAGAAAACAGCGAATGCTGTGAGTGTGCATGGTGCAGGGTGAGGGAAGAGCTGCACTGAGCTCTTGGCAGCAGTTGCTTGTTCCTAGCACTGCCTGGTTTCTGCAGAAACACAACTTAGAAACTCGCTCTGTTTCCAGCAGTTGAGGATGGCTCCACTCTATAGCTCAGCCCTGAAGTCTTGCTGGCTAAAGTCCCCTCAACTCTGCTAAGCAAGATGCAGAGCATGGGAGCAAAGGCTCCACAGCTGTACAGCACATCATCTGAGGGATGGCTTTGATTGAGCTGGCAGGCGTAACTGCTTTCTGAGGAACCGTGCAGCCATAAAGGAAGTTCAAAAGCATCTCTGACTCTTACATTAGCACCTCATCGGCCTCATCTCACTGCCATGCTTAATTTCTAGTGCCAGCAAGTCTGACCAACAGCTCTGTTTAGTGGAGAACTGGAATTGGTTTCAGGCACGTAGCCCTGAAATCTGGAAAACCCCACCCTTAGCGTAACTTACTTTCAGCAAGTTTTGGCACTAGAAATAATGGAAAGAAAAACACAAAAACCCACCGAAACAGTGATGCTAGGTGCTGGAAAAGAAAGTCCTCTTTACCTGTCAGATGGAAAGTCGATGACTGTGTGGAATTTGCCCAGCCCAGCTGCAGGGCTTTCTTCCACTTCAATGCCCCTGCTGCTTGCTGTCACAGCAGGAGAGCTGCTGTGGCCTCGCCTCTGTGCCTGTGCCTCCTCCAGGCTGAGCAGCTTTGTGGCAGCAGAAGAGACCCCCACAGACTTGGGCCCTGGGAGAGAATTGTGCCCTGTAAGGGAAAGCCACAGGTCAGAGCGAGGATCAGAAAGCAGCAGCACAGCCACCACAGTTCTGGGGGAGGTGCTGTATTTTTCTCAGGCTTGATTATCCGAGCCACTGGAAGAAGAGGAGCTCAAAATAACCATGTGGGCAGTGGTATGTTTATGGCAAAGGACACAGTCATAATGAAGAGCAGCTCATTGTATCGAAACAGGCACAGAAAAACCTGAGAAAATGGGAGCAGGGAACTGTGAAAGCTTTGCTGCCACACTTTCATCAAGCTTCTCCTGCGTGCAAAACATCATCATGACACTGACCGTTTCCTCCTTGTAAAGTTTGGGCTTGGACATTCTCAGCATCCAGCAACAGGATGCCATATTCTAATCGAAGCCCAGAGGTCTGCTGTCCCCTTGATGGTAAAAGAGTTTCTCAGAGGTCCTGGAGAAGGCCTGCATTTGATCAAGGTGTCTGATCAAGATAAAGCTAATGGAGGAAGACACTCACCTGCTGCATCTGCAATGTCTGCTCTGGATTTGGAGCAGAAGAGGACGTCTGTGTGGTTGATGATGAATTCCACGACATCCGACTGTGTCTGCAGCTCCATGCAGGCAGCTCTTCCGCTGGCGCAGGCAGACTCGTTCTGCTGTGATCTGTAGAAAAGGCAGATTTTAGAAGTCATTTCTCCAAGCTCGTTTCCCCGAGTCTGAATTGTTGCAGCCAAAAGCTGTCAACTGAGGCTCTGGAGACTTCCGCAGTGGGCAATCAGTGATGCCACTGCAGAAATTCTCCTGGATGATCAAGGACACGTCAGTCCCATCTCAACAAGACTGCAGAAATTGTCATCTAGACATTGTGCCCGTGGGGTTGGAGAACAGCCCAGGCTCCTGCTCTGCTGTCAGCCACAGATTTTACAGGAGAAGAGCACATTTGATGGAGAAAAAGGGAGGACTGCTTTTCTTAATTGGAGAACAGATGAAGCGTTGTGTTGAAACGGAACCAGAGGTTTACCTTAAGAGGTTTGGAGCCCACACAATGGCTAGGTTCTTGGCATGCATGTTTGTGATGGAGGAGCTCCCAGCCAGGCACGCCAAGTGTCTCATCAGGTACTCTAATGTCCTGGAAAGCAAGAGAGGCAAATGTTCAGCACCAACAAGCATGCCGTGCTGCAATTCAGAAAGCAAACCTCCATTCATGCTCGTTCTTGTGATTGCTACTGTCACCGCAGATGAAGGAGATCCAACTTGACTGAGTGCCACGCTGCAGCACCAAGCCCCAGCACAGCACAGCCGCAGCCATCAGCTGCACCAAGCGTGCCCCCGTGCCCAGGAACTGACCCCATACATTAACCCCATGGAGCCTTCAACCCTTCAGCATACACAGGCATCATGCTGCCGGTGTGAGACAAAGCCTGGAATCACATCATTGCCCTCTGCAATGCAGCAGGGCTGAGCTCAGCAGGCTGAGGGCAGCACTGACCTGTAGTGAGGAGCGGGCAGCTGCTGGATGACGTCCTGCATTCTGACCAGCCGCTCCTCCTCTGTAGCGGCACCAACAGCATCCTGGAGTAGTGCAGAAAGGGAGCGAGACACAGATCAGGCTAGTAAACCACTGCGAGTAAACCTCGTGGGGCTGACAGCAAAAGGGCCTCAGAGCTGGGGCACTGCTGCAGCCATCTCCCAAGAGGCCCAGGGAAGAGGGAAATGAAAGACGTCGCCTTGTGCTTACCGAGAACTTGCTGTACAGCTGGTGGGTGAGCAGAGGGTTCGGGAGCTCCCTGAAGTACATCTTGCAGAGGGAGCTCACGCTGTGAATGTCACGGACGGTGAGCTCAGGAATCTGCTCAGACTCAAATTCATGCCTGGAGAGAAGGACATAAAAATGGTTGAGCGACAGGAAGGCAAGTCCAAAGCCACCCCAGATGCAATCAGGCCGTGTCAGTCGCAGCACTCTTACCGCAGTCTCTGGATGTTGGACGCGACGCCGGACAGGCGGTATATCCCCTGCACCACGCCGTGCTGCTCAATGAACTCAGCGCAGCTCTGGAGGACCTGGGGGACTGAAGAACACGTGCCAGCCGTCAGTGGAGCTCCTTATTCAAGTCCTGCTTCAGGCTGTGCTCCCGTCACATCCCATCCACTGAGCCCAGCCAGGCTTGGCTGAAGCAAATACAGAAGTGCTTGTCTCTTAGGAGCATCTGCCTCACTTTATCCTTCAGCCATCAACTCCCATTGCACATGTCTCCACTGCTATCAACCTGCCCTCTGCTAGATATGATCTCCCTTTCATCTTCTTTAGATGCCCAGCAGAGGAAGATCCCAGGAATGGGCTGTTCCTTACCGTCATGACCAGAGTGGAGAAGATGCTCTCCCAGGTCACAGCCAAACACCCTTTCCTTCTCCATCTCCCGCTCGGTCGGTTTCTTTGGGCGGGCCTTCACCAGGGAACGAAGGAAGGTGACGATCTTGCTGCGTTTCTTGGGCACTGCACAACAAAAGGAAGAAACCAGGTCATTTCAGGTTTGGCTCAGTTGGACGAGGCCGAGCACAGCACATTCTACAGAGCACGTCAAAACGGGAAGAACATTACCAACCAGTACATACAAAAAGGGATTTTCCCCATCCCTGGAGGAGCCCAAGGCCAGGTTGGATGGGGCCCTGGGCAGCCTGTTCTAGTCTCACATTAAATGTGGGCGCTGGCAGACCATCCTGAGGCAGGAGGGTTGGAGCATGATGTTCCCTGAGGTCCCTTCCATCCCAAGCCATTCCATGAGTATTCTATAGTTTTGCCAAGTCCAATCATAAACACAGGAGGATTGGGCCAAATCTCTGCCCCATAGTGTGCATGAAGAATCATCAACACAGAGGACAATGTGGGATGGATAAAGGAGGTATTAAACACGGAACCACCCCAAAAAAGCCTCCATTTTCCTTCCCCATACCATCAAATGTAACATCTGTACCTGGCTTTGGCACAGAATTGATGAGTGCCTCAGGAACGTTCTTATTAATGAGTTCCACACACTCCCCAGGGAAAAAACCAACCTGTAACAAGAAGAAAAGAGAGGCTAACTATTGCATGCTGCATTTCTCAGGTCTCAACTGTTAAACCAAAAGCCATGTAACTTTTTCCTTGGAATGTGCTTGCCTGACGCTCCGTAAGACTATTCAGGAGAATATTCCTGCATAAAGGTAGTAATTTTTCAACATTTGCAGCCAAAGGCAAGGTCCTCTGACACTGACACAAGGAAACTGTTTACGTCCATTAGGCATCCTGGGCAGGCAGAGCAGCTCTAAGCTGAGATTCCTGCCTTTACGGAAGTTGCACTCTCCATTCTGAAGCTTGTGCCTACCTGAAAGCCGTGCTTGCCTCTCCACCAGGGAGTCAGCTCCTTTGGTGGCATGTCGATGACACACACGATGTCTCCCACCTGCAAGAGACTGCAACGTCAATCCCAGCTTCAGCACGGCTGGGAGGAAAGCACAGCTCAAATGACTGCATTCTTCTGCACTGCCAAACATCGCCGAGCTTGAGAGCAATTGCACCAGTGCAGCTCTGAAGGCATTTGCCATTGTAAAATTGAACAACAAGGAACGCCTTGAACTGCTTACCTCAAAGGAGAGTTCATCCGCTGCCTGGGCAACGTATCTCCTAAGGACATGGGCAGCAGCAACAGCTGGAATATTCACGGGTGACTCCCCATGGTCCAGCAGGGGCTTCCCCTTGTTCTCAGTCTGAAACAGAGAGCACAGGCCACGGTGAGGAGCTGAGAACAAACGAGGAGGATTTCAAGGTGAGGAGCACATCTGCAGAGAAAGCTGCAGGAAATGCACTCGGTCCTTATCATGGGCACTTCAGAAGGAACTGCAAGTCTAATAACGGCTGTTTCTCTCCCTGGTGTGCAGCAGGCACACGCCAGGCAATGCAAAGATGCATCTCTCCCCACCAGACTAATCAGCAATGGCACTGACACAGACAGGTGGCCTTGTCCATTTTGCCCCATCCTTTCCTGTGCTCTTTGTCCAGGAAGGTTGACTGTTTAAGATCTAGGAGAGCGTGAAGAGGGAAACCAAAGCTACGGCTGCAGTTACAAGGTGCAAACAGTGCCATTGCAAGCACAAAGCAGCTCTCTTGAGCAGTCCAACCAACAGCGAGGCCAAACAGAGCAGAGAATGATTGTTGTTTCTGCAGCTATTTCAAGGGAAAAATCAGTAGAGGACAAACACAACAGCCGAGATGGCTCTGGTAGTTTTATAAACCTGCCACACTTGCACTGCTCTCTTGCCAAAGAGGAGCTCTCTTGGAAAGCAGGAGAGCATGTCTGCGGCTCACTCTGCTGGCTCCAGTCGGGGAACAAAGACCAATCAGAGCTTCATACTCTACCTCTGTCCATGCCAGGTCAGGCCCACAGCTGATCTCGCTGCATGCCACGGCCATCAGCGTAGGTGTGACAAGCTGGAACTGAAAAGAAACACACTTCTATTTTCTCTGTTCACATCTCTGCTGTGCTCCCTACAGCTGTCGGGCACACTCACACAGCCGAAGCACGCCTGCTGCTGTCCCTGGGTGATGCTGTGCAGCTCTGCACAAGCTGGGGCTAGGACTCTTTGCCTAAGGGACTGGCTTCCTTAAGACTAGCTGGTCACAGCACGACAGGCAGCATCCTTCTGAGGGCTGAGCTGGAGAGCACGTGGAAAAAACCCACGCGTGACCAGCGTCCCATCAAAGCTGGATGAGGCTGTGTTACTAAACATGGGGCGTCACGGGCTGCTAAAGCATGTGGGGGGACAAACCATGGCAGGTACCTGGCAAGAGATCAGAACGAGGGAGACAAATCTCTCGAATCCGCAGCTGTTCCTTGTCACTTTGCTCTGATCTTCCACGAGCAAAAGCTGCACCAGGAAAGCAGGCAGAGGGTGGAGAGAGGAGAGAGAAAGAGCAGGTCAGTTTGCTTCCACGGTTTAGCAAAGACAACAAGGGAAAAACCATGGGACAAATGCCCCCTTAATGGATAGCTTTGGAATGCATTTACTGGGTGAAAATTGCACCTGATGGTCAAGAGTAAGCAATATCAGAGAATCACAGAATGGCCAGTGCTGGAAGGGACCTCAAGGATCACGAATCTCCAACCCCTCTGCTGATGGAGATAATGTGATCCTATGAGCTCCGCCAGCCAGCAGTTCTCAGCACTCACTGCCCACCCGTCTGTCCCACACTGTCTCAGCTTACCTACAAGAAGCTGCACAGGACGGTGTGAAGACAAAGGTACTCAGTCGGTGCACAAGTGCAACAAGCGAGCTGCTCAGTCAGAGCTCCAGCGCTCCAATGAAGGGACGCAGCACGCACTGCTCCTCCCCTCATTCTGGCCCTTATGACATCACTGAGGGCCACCAGGCTGCTCCACCATGGCGGACAGGGTGGGGAGGCGAGACCAGTCACAAGGGCAGAAGATTCCAACAGCCCAGCCCAACATTCTGGAATCAGTGGGTGCTTGGAATTCTACCCCAGCCAAATCCTGGAGAAGCTGGCACGGGGTCGTCATGACCAAAGCGCAGGACCTGGCGCTTGCTCTTGTTGAGCCTCGTACAACTGGCCTCAGTGCATCCCTCTGGAGGGCCTTCCTGCCCTCAGGCAGATGGACGCTTCCTCCCAGCAGCGTACCTTGCAGTGCTGGGCCCATGTCAAATCCACACTCCAGTCCTTTTTGTTAAATTCAAGCACCAATCTATTTCACCTGGAAGGAAATAAAGGAGGAGATGGGAGAAACACAGAACTACTGCCAGACTGCTTTATAAATTCCTTATCCCAACTTCCCTTGCCTCATCCCCTACCCCAACTCCTGGATGATGCCCACGGGCTGATAGTTGGATCTCAAATCCATAGGACTCCTTTCACAGGAGTGAAATTCCTTCCATCAAAAAGACGGTCACACTTGTTCCGTACACTCAAACTGACCCAGCAGTGGTATCACAGTCACTTAACACACACAGAACAACCAAACCCCGAGCACGCACATCCCTTCCTGCGTTACTGGAGCCCACAGCTCCCCTTCACACCTCCGTGGATCTCTGGTGTTTTACACTGATGCAGCCTCGCTGCAGCTCCGTGGCTGTCACACAAGGCCTGCAGGACCTCTTTCTCCGCAAACCCCATCTGCAGGCATTGGTTCATGAGGTTCACCTCCTGTCCTCCTGAGCAAAAACAATGCTGTGTGAGTTTCCTGTTAGCACTGAGCATGAACAAATCTACCGCTGAGCAACAGGATGTGAGACAAGCAGCAGAAGACAACCAACCTGCAGAACCAGCTCGTCTGGGGTCGGTCCAGATCTTTGTCTGCTCCCTTCCATGGCCCAGGCCAAGCTTGTGAGCTGCTCCTCCTTTGTGCAGGGGGAAATGGTGCAGATGCCATGTGGTGGCCATGCACAGCATGCCTTGGACTTGCTTTTCATCTCTCCATCTTCCATGAGCAAACAGCATCTCCAACCTTTCCTTGCTAAAAAGTCACTCAGGTAAAAAAGAATCTTGCTTTTTAAACTACCTTACTTATGCAGCTTGATCCTTTAAAGCAGAAGCTCACCAAGCAATGACCTACCTTAGACAAGCTCAACCTGCAGGGAAAAGTGATTCCTCTGCGTCTGCAGACTTTGCACACATTTCCAGGTGCAGCAGTCAGCCCAGTTCTCAGCACAGCTTTACCAACCACAGAAATCCAGCTGATGCCCGCCGTGCTGTTCTCTCTTCTGAAACACTGCACTGCTGCCAGAAGCAAGGATTAAAACCACAGAATCACAGCACTGGGCTTGGAAGGGACCTCCAGAGATCACTGAGTCCAACCCCTGCACGACGGGCTCCCTACAGCAGGCTGCACAGCTGGGCGTCCAGGCGGCTCTGGAACATCTCCAGAGAAGGAGAATCCACAGCCTCCCTGGGCAGCCTGTTCCATGCTCACCGTGAAGAAGTTCCTCCTCTTACAAAGAAGGAAAATGTGACACTTGTTGGAAGGGAGGTCACAGAAATCTCCAATCAACAACCGCTGCCCTCCAAACATTTTAGATCTTTAGACGTATAAGAACGATGTAAGAGTTCTTTCTTATTGGTATCTGATACCCTGAGTTTAGGATATTTTTCTAAGAATAGTGAAAAAAAAAGATATGATAAGGGGTACTTAAAGCACAACGTCTGTAATCAGATCAGACTCCTGCATTATGAATACTTCACTGAGCA
Organism: Crossoptilon crossoptilon; assembly: GCA_036346035.1. NCBI lineage: Eukaryota > Metazoa > Chordata > Aves > Galliformes > Phasianidae > Crossoptilon > Crossoptilon crossoptilon. The sequence continues at coordinate 80,356 of JARXNR010000150.1, forward strand.
TTCCTCCAGACTGCATCACTTAGTCTCTTTTTAGCCTTGTGTTCATGGTTGTCCTATAAGAGCTTGTCTAAACACTGCCTATAATCGTGGTTATGCTAGAAGCAATTGGATTTATTGATCCTTAGTGTGATTTCAAAAACAAATTTAGATGTTTTTTTATTTTTTTTTCCCCCTAAAAATTTGATGAGTGGCCTGAAAATAGTTTGCCTAAAGTAACCTTTAAAGACATGATGGCAATTTGTGGATTCAGCATCCAGTAATTTCCTCAGTAAGCTCTGTTTTTAACTTGATAGAGCTAGCAGTAGGAATCTGACAGGTTTGGTTTACAAATAGCAAAAGAAACTACAGGTCCTACTACATCATCATGAGCTGACACAGCAGCTGCATAAAGAATAACCCAAACCAACAAGAGATTTGAAAACCCAGATCCTCCTTTCTCAGCCTGTGCAGTGAAGCACAATGTAGAGACGAAAGTTAAGGACAGCTTTCAATTTTGCAATTGAAATTTCAATATTGCATTAGGTGTTGACAACCACGGGGGTACAGCACAGAGAATTACAGGAAGATTAATTTCTCCATCTCCATGGTCCTAGAAATTTATGATTACAGTTATGTAGTTATATACAAAGTTTGCAAGATACCAAAGCTAGAATAACCTCTTGGTGTTGTGAAATTAAGGTTCGCAAATACAAATTACAGAATTCAATGATTCTGTGTTTCTGAATACAAGAAGTGACTCCTCTCTGATCAGAAATGCCTATTAATTGTGTTTATTCCTTACATTTCTGAATTTTCATTTCACCGGTCCCTCCAGAAAGAAAAAAAAAATCAGATCTCAGACCCTCACAATGATTCCAGACAGACATTCCTGATAACACGATTGTTACATCAGACCTTGGTAAAGGCAAACAGAAAGTTACTCAGAATTAGTGAAATGATGGGTAGCGCAGCCCTCATCTCCTCTGGCAAACAAATTAGGTGTTAGATTGATGCCTGGCAATTAGTTCAGTCTTCAGCACTGAATTCAGAGCCTTCAGGACAGCGACGTTCTGTCTAGGGAAGGCTGTTGTTACTGCAGCAGCAGGATGTCTGGAGCCCAAGTGCAGAGTCTCAGTGTTCCACCAGCCTTGAAGAGGTGCACCGTATGTGCTGGGGCTGATGACACAGACACTGGAGCAAGGCCACTGTGATATCAGAGACTTGACCAGCAGCTGATCTGTTGTAAACCATCTCCTGACACAAACGGGATCTGGTCGACTTAGGACATGAGCTTTGGGCTGGAGAGCAACTCCCCGAGGAATCACACAACCACTGCAGACCGTTTGCCAGAACCCCATACCAAAACAGCTCATCTGTAATCAGTTTTTAACCTGTGCAGCAGTGATTGGAACAGGCGCGCACTCTCTGGAATTGCAGGAATGTTCACAAGTGGAATGTACACCACCTGTGTGCTCTAGCTCTTCTGTGTGCATGCTAGGAGCAGTGATCCCCCTGCACCCAGGGCTGCAATAAAGTCATGTTGGGTTTCTAACCTGCCCACCAGGGATGGGGCATCCACAGCCTCCTTGGGCAACCTGTTGCAGTGCCTCACCACCCTCTGGCTGAAAAACTTCCTCCTCACACCCAACCTAAACCTCCCCTGTCTCAGTTTAAAGCCATTCCCCACCTGTCCCATCACTATCCACCCTCCAAAACAAAACTCCTCGGCTGTTCAACAATGAAAGAGCAAAATAACCGACAGCTCTTACTTCCACTGTATGCATTTAATTCCAAACTTAAGGTCACAGGTTAATTAATCATGTGATCCTTCCTGTCAGAAGAACTACTGGTAGTGATGTGTAGGAGTAAGGAACAGTTTGAAAAGGTCATGGACATATTAGAACTTGCAGCATTTATTATTAAGATATATATTATTAAGATATATGTATCTTAATATATGCCTACATTGCAAAGAATTTTATAAAACACATGCTACAAGTACTGTGCATTGGATTACACTATATCAAACTCTAAGTAACAATATAGGTTGCTTTTAAATCTACACTTACGTGTTTTCTTGAAACTCCTTGATAAAATTCCTTACTACCTTCAGTTTCATAGCCAGAGCAGTGCTTGAGCTTGTAATGTATTCTTGAACAGCACTGTTGCCTTTAACATTTGTATTGTGATATGAACACAATACATGCCTTTAACATTGTGTTGAGATATGAAAAGAGAATTTGGCCATTATTTCACGATGAGAGAACCTTGATTTGACACAACAACAATACTGTAAAATGCCACTGTAAGAATGTGGCTTTTCCTTTTTTTTTTTTTCTTTTCTCTTTTTTTTTTTTTTTTTAATTGGAATGGTGAGTGTATGGTTGATTCAAGATAAAAATTTTGTTTGTAAGTCGATCCCTATACCTGTTTTGAAAAATATGTGTTTTTATTTCTCATTATTTAAAAATTGCCAGGCGTGAAGAATCAGGAGGTCATTCATGATACAAGATCAGTAAATATCTCACGACAAGGTTAGAGGTCATTCTCTGTGTACATTTTAACAGAGGAGCTGCATCTGTACGTAACTGTAGCTGCACACGATGAGCTTTTCTTAAAGGTAGGCAGGAAATTTGGTCTGCGCTGGATCAAAAATCCAGTCCTTTTTTGACTGCTATACTTTTCACTGAGATAAAAAAATGGCATCATTCTGTAGGCTGAACTAGATATACGGAATTTGGCACTGCCCTTCAATTTTGTGTAGTGAACTGAGGGACATCAGAGCTTTACAGATTTCTACATGTTTTCATGGAGAAATCTAGAGAGATCACAGGACGTAACACTGAGCTTCCAAATGAGTAACAAAACACTGATGTATTTCAGAAGACCAGCAGCTGTAGAGGACCAAGTAGACTGGGTAGCAACGGAGTGCACTGAATAATTGGCTGGATTAAATGAACTGCAGTGTATTTGCATTGTTTATTCTGGGGTACTGCGGGACTTGACTAATTTTTGGCATCCTATGAGGAGATACTACAGCATTTACATTCTGATTAAATCATAGAATCACAGAATGCCCTGGGTTGAAAAGGACCACAATGATCATCCAGTTTCAACCCCCTGCTCTGTGCAGGGTAGCCAACCACTAGACCAGGCTGCCGAGAGCCAAATCCAGCCTGGCCTTGAATTCATACAGGAATGGGGCATCCACAACTTCCGTGGGTTTTTCCTCTCTGGTAATATTCCAGAGATGTCATGCAGCCTGGAGGAGAGGCCCAAAGTGACACCTGATGAGGACCTGCAGAAAAATGAGAGATTCTGCAGTCTGTGTTTGTCTAGTTTAAACTACTGGCAAATTGTCAGTTGGATCATCAGGATCCAGAAGAATGTGTGATCTCGAAAGTCAAAGAAATTTCCTGATAGTCCATGGAAGGAGGAATCCTCCTGGCCTCTGGCATTCAAAGACAAAGAGAACATGAAAACCAGATGTGTTTCCCTGCCCATGGCAAACACCAGCCTTTCCATCTTACTGTCCTTCCTGCCATCAGCAGCAATTGAAACAACATCCCACTCACCTTTGCCATGTCTGTCAGGGGTTGCAACTCTTTCTATTACATCCCTCTGGCTTTCAAGTCACCAGAGCCTGTGTCACACAAGGAAATGCAATCTTTGTACCTGCTGTGCCATGCCCATGACAACAACAATGCAGATGCCAGCAGCTGATGCCCACAGGTACAGCCAGCCTGGACTTATTTTCATTACATATCTTTGTCCTGATGTTCCTGTAGAAGGTGGGACATTTCTGCATCTTAAAGGAAGAGGCCAGGAGTGGTGCAAGGTGAGGGCACACTCTCCTCTATGTTTCTGGCACTCAAAGACAAAGAGAACATGAAAACCAGATGTGTTTCCCTGCCCATGGCAAACAACAGCCTTTCCATCACAACAGTCCTTCCTGCCATCAGCAGCAATTGAAACAACATCCCACTCACCACTGCCATGTCTGTCAGGGGTTGCAAATCTTTCTATTATCTCCCTCTAGTTTTCAAGTCACCAGAGCCTGTGTCACACAAGGAAATGCAATCTTTGTACCTGCTGTGCCATGCCCATGGCAACAACAATGCAGATGCCAGCAGCTGATGCCCACAAGTACAGCCAGCCTGGACTTATTTTCATTACATATCTTTGTCCTGATGTCCTTCTAGAAGGTGGGACATTTCTCCATCTCAGCAGCAGAGGGCAGGAAGGGTCCAAGGTGAGGGCACACTCTCCTCTATTTTTCTGGCACTCAAAGACAAAGAGAACATGAAAACCAGATGTGTTTCCCTGCCCATGACAAACAACAGCCGCTCCTTCCTTACAGCCCTTCCTGCCATCAGCAGCAACTGAAACAACATCCCACTCACCTTTGCCATGTCTGGCAGTGGTTGCAGCTCTTTCTATTACATCCCTCTGGCTTTCAAGTCACCAGAGCCTGTGTCACACAAGGAAATTCAAAGATTGTACCTGCTGTGCCATGCCCATGGCAACAACAATGCAGATGCCAGCAGCTGATGCCCACAAGTACAGCCAGCCTGGACTTATTTTCATTACATATCTTTGTCCTGATGTCCTTCTAGAAGGTGGGACATTTCTCCATCTCAGCAGCAGAGGGCAGGAAGGGTCCAAGGTGAGGGCACACTCTCCTCTATTTTTCTGGCACTCAAAGACAAAGAGAACATGAAAACCAGATGTGTTTCCCTGCCCATGGCAAACACCAGCCTTTCCATCACTACAGTCCTTCCTGCCATCAGCAGCAACTGGAACAACATCCCACTCACCTTTGCCATGTCTGTCAGGGGTTGCAACACTTTCTATTATCTCCCTCTGGTTTTCAAGTCACCAGAGCCTGTGTCACACAAGGAAATTCAAAGATTGTACCTGCTGTGCCATGCCCATGGCAACAACAATGCAGATGCCAGCAGCTGATGCCCACAAGTACAGCCAGCCTGGACTTATTTTCATTACATATCTTTGTCCTGATGTCCTTCTAGAAGGTGGGACATTTCTCCATCTCAGCAGCAGAGGGCAGGAGTGGTGCAAGGTGAGGGCACACTCTCCTCTATTTTTCTGGCACTCAAAGACAAAGAGAACATGAAAACCAGATGTGTTTCCCTGCCCATGGCAAACACCAGCCTTTCCATCACTACAGTCCTTCCTGCCATCAGCAGCAACTGAAACAACATCCCACTCACCTTTGCCATGTCTGGCACAGGTTGCAGCTCTTTCTATTACCTCCCTCTGGTTTTCAAGTCACCAGAGCCTGTGTCACACAAGGAAATGCAATCTTTGTACCTGCTGTGCCATGCCCATGGCAACAACAATGCAGATGCCAGCAGCTGATGCCCACAAGTACAGCCAGCCTGGACTTATTTTCATTACATATCTTTGTCCTGATGTCCTTCTAGAAGGTGGGACATTTCTCCATCTCAGCAGCAGAGGGCAGGAAGGGTGCAAGGTGAGGGCACACTCTCCTCTATTTTTCTGGCACTCAAAGACAAAGAGAACATGAAAACCAGATGTGTTTCCCTGCCCATGGCAAACACCAGCCTTTCCATCACAACAGTCCTTCCTGCCATCAGCAGCAACTGAAACAACATCCCACTCACCTTTGCCATGTCTGGCAGTGGTTGCAGCTCTTTCTATTACATCCCTCTGGCTTTCAAGTCACCAGAGCCTGTGTCACACAAGGAAATGCAATCTTTGTACCTGCTGTGCCATGCCCATGGCAACAACAATGCAGATGCCAGCAGCTGATGCCCACAAGGACAGCCAGCCTGGACTTATTTTCATTACATATCTTTGTCCTGATGTCCTTCTAGAAGGTGGGACATTTCTCCATCTCAGCAGCAGAGGGCAGGAGTGGTGCAAGGTGAGGGCACACTCTCCTCTATTTTTCTGGCACTCAAAGACAAAGAGAACATGAAAACCAGATGTGTTTCCCTGCCCATGGCAAACACCAGCCTTTCCATCACTACAGTCCTTCCTGCCATCAGCAGCAACTGAAACAACATCCCACTCACCTTTGCCATGTCTGGCACAGGTTGCAGCTCTTTCTATTACATCCCTCTGGCTTTCAAGTCACCAGAGCCTGTGTCACACAAGGAAATGCAATCTTTGTACCTGCTGTGCCATGCCCATGGCAACAACAATGCAGATGCCAGCAGCTGATGCCCACAAGTACAGCCAGCCTGGACTTATTTTCATTACATATCTTTGTCCTGATGTCCTCCTAGAAGGTGGGACATTTCTCCATCTCAGCACCAGAGCGCAGGAGGGTTGCAAGGTGAGGGCACACTCTCCTCTATTTTTCTGGCACTCAAAGACAAAGAGAACATGAAAACCAGATGTGTTTCCCTGCCCATGGCAAACACCAGCCTTTCCATCACTACAGTCCTTCCTGCCATCAGCAGCAACTGAAACAACATCCCACTCACCTTTGCCATGTCTGGCAGTGGTTGCAGCTCTTTCTATTACATCCCTCTGGCTTTCAAGTCACCAGAGCCTGTGTCACACAAGGAAATGCAATCTTTGTACCTGCTGTGCCATGCCCATGGCAACAACAATGCAGATGCCAGCAGCTGATGCCCACAAGGACAGCCAGCCTGGACTTATTTTCATTACATATCTTTGTCCTGATGTCCTTCTAGAAGGTGGGACATTTCTCCATCTCAGCAGCAGAGGGCAGGAAGGGTCCAAGGTGAGGGCACACTCTCCTCTATTTTTCTGGCACTCAAAGACAAAGAGAACATGAAAACCAGATGTGTTTCCCTGCCCATGGCAAACACCAGCCTTTCCATCACAACAGTCCTTCCTGCCATCAGCAGCAATTGAAACAACATCCCACTCACCTTTGCCATGTCTGTCAGGGGTTGCAACACTTTCTATTATCTCCCTCTGGCTTTCAAGTCACCAGAGCCTGTGTCACACAAGGAAATGCAATCTTTGTACCTGCTGTGCCATGCCCATGGCAACAACAATGCAGATGCCAGCAGCTGATGCCCGCAAAGACAGCCAGCCTGGACTTATTTTCATTACATACCTTTGTCCTGATGTCCTTCTAGAAGGTGGGACATTTCTCCATCTCAGCAGAAGAGGGCAGGAAGGGTGCAAGGTGAGGGCACACTCTCCTCTATTTTTCTGGCACTCAAAGACAAAGAGAACATGAAAACCAGATGTGTTTCCCTGCCCATGGCAAACACCAGCCTTTCCATCCATCCAGTCCTTCCTGCCTTCAGGAGCAACTGAAACAACATCCCACTCTCCACCTTTGCCATGTCTGGCAGGGGTTGCAGCTCTTTCTATTACATCCCTCTGGCTTTCAAGTCACCAGAGCCTGTGTCACACAAGGAAATGCAATCTTTGTGCCTGCTGTGCCATGCCCATGGCAACAACAATGCAGATGCCAGCAGCTGATGCCCACAAGACAGCCAGCCTGGACTTATTTTCATTACATATCTTTGTCCTGATGTCCTTCTAGAAGGTGGGACATTTCTCCATCTCAGCAGCAGAGGGCAGGAAGGGTCCAAGGTGAGGGCACACTCTCCTCTATTTTTCTGGCACTCAAAGACAAAGAGAACATGAAAACCAGATGTGTTTCCCTGCCCATGGCAAACACCAGCCTTTCCATCACAACAGTCCTTCCTGCCTTCAGCAGCAACTGAAACAACATCCCACTCACCTTTGCCATGTTTGTCAGGGGTTGCAAATCTTTCTATTAGCTCCCTCTAGTTTTCAAGTCACCAGAGCCTGTGACACACAAGGAAATTCAAAGATTGTACCTGCTGTGCCATGCCCATGGCAACAACAATGCAGATGCCAGCAGCTGATGCCCACAAGTACAGCCAGCCTGGACTTATTTTCATTACATATCTTTGTCCTGATGTCCTCCTAGAAGGTGGGACATTTCTCCATCTCAGCAGCAGAGGGCAGGAGTGGTGCAAGGTGAGGGCACACTCTCCTCTATTTTTCTGGCACTCAAAGACAAAGAGAACATGAAAACCAGATGTGTTTCCCTGCCCATGGCAAACACCAGCCTTTCCATCCCTACAGTCCTTCCTGCCATCAGCAGCAACTGAAACAACATCCCACTCACCTTTGCCATGTCTGGCACAGGTTGCAGCTCTTTCTATTACATCCCTCTGGCTTTCAAGTCACCAGAGCCTGTGTCACACAAGGAAATTCAAAGATTGTACCTGCTGTGCCATGCCCATGGCAACAACAATGCAGATGCCAGCAGCTGATGCCCACAAGTACAGCCAGCCAGCCTGGACTTATTTTCATTACATATCTTTGTCCTGATGTCCTTCTAGAAGGTGGGACATTTCTCCATCTCAGCAGCAGAGGGCAGGAGGGGTCCAAGGTGAGGGCACACTCTCCTCTATTTTTCTGGCACTCAAAGACAAAGAGAACATGAAAACCAGATGTGTTTCCCTGCCCATGGCAAACACCAGCCTTTCCATCCCTACAGTCCTTCCTGCCATCAGCAGCAACTGAAACAACATCCCACTCACCTTTGCCATGTCTGGCACAGGTTGCAGCTCTTTCTATTACATCCCTCTGGCTTTCAAGTCACCAGAGCCTGTGTCACACAAGGAAATGCAATCTTTGTACCTGCTGTGCCATGCCCATGGCAACAACAATGCAGATGCCAGCAGCTGATGCCCACAAGTACAGCCAGCCTGGACTTATTTTCATTACATATCTTTGTCCTGATGTCCTCCTAGAAGGTGGGACATTTCTCCATCTCAGCAGCAGAGGGCAGGAGTGGTGCAAGGTGAGGGCACACTCTCCTCTATTTTTCTGGCACTCAAAGACAAAGAGAACATGAAAACCAGATGTGTTTCCCTGCCCATGGCAAACAACAGCCTTTCCATCCTGGCAGTCCTTCCTGCCATCAGCAGCAACCGAAACAACATCCCACTTGCCCTTTGCCATGTCTGGCAGGGTTGCAGCTCTTTCTATTACACTCCTCTGGCTTTCAAGTCACCAGAGCCTGTGTCACACAAGGAAATGAAATGTTTTTTGGTGATGTGCCATGCCCATGGCAACAACAATGCAGATGCCAGCAGCTGATGCCCACAAGTACAGCCAGCCTGGACTTATTTTCATTACATATCTTTGTCCTGATGTCCTTGTAGAAGGTGGGACATTTTTCTCATCTCAGCAGAAGAGGGCAGGAGGGTGCAAGGTGAGGGCACACTCTCCTCTATTTTTCTGGCACTCAAAGACAAAGAGAACATGAAAACCAGATGTGTTTCCCTGCCCATGCCCATGGCAAACACCAGGCAAACACTGAAACAACATCCCACTTTGCCCTGGGTTGCAGCTCACATCCCCTGGCTTTCAGTCACCAGCAGCCTTTCCATCACTGTGCCATGCCCAACATGCAGAGCCAACATGCCCCACAAACCAGCCTGGACTTTTCATTACATGCCCTCCTGCCATCCACAGCAGCATCAGCAGCCACTGGAACACACAACATCCCACTCACCTTTGCCATGTTTGCCAGTGGTTGCAGCTCTTTCTATTACATCCCTCTGGCTTTCAAGTCACCAGAGCCTGTGTCACACAAGGAAATTCAAAGATTGTACCTGCTGTGCCATGCCCATGGCAACAACAATGCAGATGCCAGCAGCTGATGCCCACAAGGACAGCCAGCCTGGACTTATTTTTTTACATATCTTTGTCCTGATGTTCTTGTAGAAGGTGAGACATTTCTCCATCTCAACAGAAGAGCGCAGGAGGGTTGCAAGGTGAGGGCACACTCTCCTCTATTTTTCTGGCACTCAAAGACAAAGAGAACATGAAAACCAGATGTGTTTCCCTGCCCATGGCAAACACCAGCCTTTCCATCCTTACAGTCCTTCCTGCCATCAGCAGCAATTGAAACAACATCCCACTCACCTTTGCCATGTCTGGCAGTGGTTGCAGCTCTTTCTATTACATCCCTCTGGCTTTCAAGTCACCAGAGCCTGTGTCACACAAGGAAATGCAATCTTTGTACCTGCTGTGCCATGCCCATGGCAACAACAATGCAGATGCCAGCAGCTGATGCCCACAAGTACAGCCAGCCTGGACTTATTTTCATTACATATCTTTGTCCTGATGTCCTTCTAGAAGGTGGGACATTTCTCCATCTCAGCAGCAGAGGGCAGGAAGGGTGCAAGGTGAGGGCACACTCTCCTCTATTTTTCTGGCACTCAAAGACAAAGAGAACATGAAAACCAGACGTTTTTCCATGCCCATGGCAAACACCAGCCTTTCCATCACTACAGTCCTTCCTGCCATCAGCAGCAACTGAAACAACATCCCACTCACCTTTGCCATGTCTGGCAGTGGTTGCAGCTCTTTCTATTACATCCCTCTGGCTTTCAAGTCACCAGAGCCTGTGTCACACAAGGAAATTCAATCTTTGTACCTGCTGTGCCATGCCCATGGCAACAACAATGCAGATGCCAGCAGCTGATGCCCACAAGTACAGCCAGCCTGGACTTATTTTCATTACATACCTTTGTCCTGATGTCCTTCTAGAAGGTGGGACATTTCTCCATCTCAACAGAAGAGGGCAGGAAGGGTCCAAGGTAAGGGCACACTCTTCCTCTATTTTTCTGGCACTCAAAGACAAAGAGAACATGAAAACCAGATGTGTTTCCCTGCCCATGGCAAACACCAGCCTTTCCATCACTACAGTCCTTCCTGCCATCAGCAGCAACTGAAACAACATCCCACTCACCTTTGCCATGTCTGGCACAGGTTGCAGCTCTTTCTATTACATCCCTCTGGCTTTCAAGTCACCAGAGCCTGTGTCACACAAGGAAATTCAAAGATTGTACCTGCTGTGCCATGCCCATGGCAACAACAATGCAGATGCCAGCAGCTGATGCCCACAAGTACAGCCAGCCTGGACTTATTTTCATTACATATCTTTGTCCTGATGTCCTTCTAGAAGGTGGGACATTTCTCCATCTCAGCAGCAGAGGGCAGGAAGGGTCCAAGGTGAGGGCACACTCTCCTCTATTTTTCTGGCACTCAAAGACAAAGAGAACATGAAAACCAGATGTGTTTCCCTGCCCATGGCAAACACCAGCCTTTCCATCACTACAGTCCTTCCTGCCATCAGCAGCAACTGAAACAACATCCCACTCACCTTTGCCATGTCTGGCAGTGGTTGCAGCTCTTTCTATTACATCCCTCTGGCTTTCAAGTCACCAGAGCCTGTGACAGGCAAGGAAATTGCAAGGTTGTACCTGCTGTGCCATGCCCATGGCAACAACAATGCAGATGCCAGCAGCTGATGCCCACAAGGACAGCCAGCCTGGACTTATTTTCATTACATATCTTTGTCCTGATGTCCTTCTAGAAGGTGGGACATTTCTCCATCTCAGCACCAGAGGGCAGGAAGGGTCCAAGGTGAGGGCACACTCTCCTCTCTTTTTTCTGGCACTCAAAGACAAAGAGAACATGAAAACCTGATGTGTTTCCCTGCCCATGGCAAACAACAGCCTTTCCATCACTTACAGTCCTCCTGCCATCAGCAGCAACTGAAACAACATCCCACTCACCTTTGCCATGTCTGGCAGTGGTTTCAGCTCTTTCTATTACATTCCTCTGGTTTTCAAGTCACCAGAGCCTGTGTCACACAAGGAAATTCAAAGATTGTACCTGCTGTGCCATGCCCATGGCAACAACAATGCAGATGCCAGCAGCTTATGTCCACAAGTACAACCAGACTGGACTTATTTTCATTACATATCTTTGTCCTGATGTCCTCCCAGAAGGTGGGACATTTCTCCATCTCAGCAGCAGAGGGCAGGAAGGGTGCAAGGTGAGGGCACACTCTCCTCTATTTTTCTGGCACTCAAAGACAAAGAGAACATGAAAACCAGATGTGTTTCCCTGCCCATGGCAAACACCAGCCTTTCCATCACTACAGTCCTTCCTGCCATCAGCAGCAACTGAAACAACATCCCACTCACCTTTGCCATGTCTGGCACAGGTTGCAGCTCTTTCTATTACATTCCTCTGGCTTTCAAGTCACCAGAGCCTGTGTCACACAAGGAAATGCAATCTTTGTACCTGCTGTGCCATGCCCATGGCAACAACAATGCAGATGCCAGCAGCTGATGCCCACAAGGACAGCCAGCCTGGACTTATTTTCATTACATATCTTTGTCCTGATGTCCTCCCAGAAGGTGAGACATTTCTGCATCTCAACAGAAGAGCGCAGGAAGTGTCCAAGGTGAGGGCACACTCTCCTCTATTTTTCTGGCACTCAAAGACAAAGAGAACATGAAAACCAGATGTGTTTCCCTGCCCATGGCAAACACCAGCCTTTCCATCACTACAGTCCTTCCTGCCATCAGCAGCAACTGAAACAACATCCCACTCACCTTTGCCATGTCTGGCACAGGTTGCAGCTCTTTCTATTACATTCCTCTGGCTTTCAAGTCACCAGAGCCTGTGTCACACAAGGAAATTCAAAGATTGTACCTGCTGTGCCATGCCCATGGCAACAACAATGCAGATGCCAGCAGCTGATGCCCACAAGTACAGCCAGCCTGGACTTATTTTCATTACATATCTTTGTCCTGATGTCCTTCTAGAAGGTGGGACATTTCTGCATCTCAGCAGCAGAGGGCAGGAAGGGTCCAAGGTGAGGGCACACTCTCCTCTATTTTTCTGGCACTCAAAGACAAAGAGAACATGAAAACCAGATGTGTTTCCCTGCCCATGGCAAACACCAGCCTTTCCATCACTACAGTCCTTCCAGACATCAGCAGCAACTGAAACAACATCCCACTCACCTTTGCCATGTCTGGCAGTGGTTGCAGCTCTTTCTATTACATCCCTCTGGCTTTCAAGTCACCAGAGCCTGTGTCACACAAGGAAATTCAAAGATTGTACCTGCTGTGCCATGCCCATGGCAACAACAATGCAGATGCCAGCAGCTGATGCCCACAAGTACAGCCAGCCTGGACTTATTTTCATTACATATCTTTGTCCTGATGTCCTTCTAGAAGGTGGGACATTTCTCCATCTCAGCAGCAGAGGGCAGGAGGGGTCCAAGGTGAGGGCACACTCTCCTCTATTTTTCTGGCACTCAAAGACAAAGAGAACATGAAAACCAGATGTGTTTCCCTGCCCAGGGCAAACACCAGCCTTTCCATCACAGCAGTCCTTCCTGCCATCAGCAGCAACTGAAACAACATCCCACTCACCTTTGCCATGTCTGTCAGGGGTTGCAGCTCTTTCTATTACATCCCTCTGGTCTTCAAGTCACCAGAGCCTGTGTCACACAAGGAAATGTAATCTTTGTACCTGCTGTGCCATGCCCATGGCAACAACAATGCAGATGCCAGCAGCTGATGCCCACAAGGACAGCCAGCCTGGACTTATTTTCATTACATATCTTTGTCCTGATGTCCTTCTAGAAGGTGGGACATTTCTCCATCTCAGCAGCAGAGGGCAGGAGGGATCCAAGGTGAGGGCACACTCTCCTGTATTTTTCTGCCACTCAAAGACAAAGTGAACATGAAAACCAGATGTATTTCCCTGCCCATGGCAAACAACAGCCGCTCCTTCCTTACAGAACTTCCTGCCATCAGCAGCAACTGAAACAACATCCCACTCACCTTTGCCATGTCTGGCACAGGTTGCAGCTCTTTCTATTACATCCCTCTGGCTTTCAAGTCACCAGAGCCTGTGTCACACAAGGAAATTCAAAGATTGTACCTGCTGTGCCATGCCCATGGCAACAACAATGCAGATGCCAGCAGCTGATGCCCACAAGTACAGCCAGCCTGGACTTATTTTCATTACATATCTTTGTCCTGATGTCCTTCTAGAAGGTGGGACATTTCTCCATCTCAACAGAAGAGGGCAGGAGTGGTGCAAGGTGAGGGCACACTCTCCTCTATTTTTCTGGCACTCAAAGACAAAGAGAACATGAAAACCAGATGTGTTTCCCTGCCCATGGCAAACACCAGCCTTTCCATCACTACAGTCCTTCCTGCCATCAGCAGCAACTGGAACAACATCCCACTCACCTTTGCCATGTCTGGCAGTGGTTGCAGCTCTTTCTATTACATCCCTCTGGCTTTCAAGTCACCAGAGCCTGTGTCACACAAGGAAATGCAATCTTTGTACCTGCTGTGCCATGCCCATGGCAACAACAATGCAGATGCCAGCAGCTGATGCCCACAAGGACAGCCAGCCTGGACTTATTTTCATTACATATCTTTGTCCTGATGTCCTTCTAGAAGGTGGGACATTTCTCCATCTCAGCACCAGAGCGCAGGAGGGTTGCAAGGTGAGGGCACACTCTCCTCTATTTTTCTGGCACTCAAAGACAAAGAGAACATGAAAACCAGATGTGTTTCCCTGCCCATGGCAAACACCAGCCTTTCCATCACTACAGTCCTTCCTGCCATCAGCAGCAATTGAAACAACATCCCACTCACCTTTGCCATGTTTGCCAGTGGTTGCAGCTCTTTCTATTACCTCCCTCTGGCTTTCAAGTCACCAGAGCCTGTGTCACACAAGGAAATTCAAAGATTGTACCTGCTGTGCCATGCCCATGGCAACAACAATGCAGATGCCAGCAGCTGATGCCCACAAGTACAGCCAGCCTGGACTTATTTTCATTACATATCTTTGTCCTGATGTCCTTCTAGAAGGTGGGACATATCTCCATCTCAGCAGAGCGCAGGAGGGTCCAAGGTGAGGGCACACTCTCCTCTATTTTTGGCACTCAAAGACAAAGAGAACATGGAAACCAGATGTGTTTCCCTGCCCATGGCAAACACCAGCCTTTCCATCACAACAGTCCTTCCTGCCATCAGCAGCAACTGAAACAACATCCCACTCACCTTTGCCATGTCTGTCAGGGGTTGCAGCTCTTTCTATTACATCCCTCTGGCTTTCAAGTCACCAGAGCCTGTGTCACACAAGGAAATGCAAAGATTGTACCTGCTGTGCCATGCCCATGGCAACAACAATGCAGATGCCAGCAGCTGATGCCCACAAGTACAGCCAGCCTGGACTTATTTTCATTACATATCTTTGTCCTGATGTCCTTCTAGAAGGTGGGACATTTCTCCATCTCAGCAGCAGAGCGCAGGAGGAGGGGTCCAAGGTGAGGGCATACTCTCTCTCTTTTTCTGGCACTCAAAGACAAAGAGAACATGAAAACCAGATGTGTTTCCCTGCCCATGGCAATCACCAGCGTTTCCATCCTTACAGTCCTTCCTGCCATCAGCAGCAACTGAAACAACATCCCACTCACCTTTGCCATGTCTGGCAGTGGTTGCAGCTCTTTCTATTACATCCCTCTGGCTTTCAAGTCACCAGAGCCTGTGTCACACAAGGAAATTCAAAGATTGTACCTGCTGTGCCATGCCCATGGCAACAACAATGCAGATGCCAGCAGCTGATGCCCACAAGTACAGCCAGCCTGGACTTATTTTCATTACATATCTTTGTCCTGATGTCCTTCTAGAAGGTGGGACATTTCTCCAAATCAGCAGCTGAAGGCAGGAGGGGTCCAAGGTGAGGGCACACTCTACTCTATGTTTCCGGCACTCAAAGACAAAGAGAACATGAAAACCAGATGTGTTTCCCTGCCCATGGCAAACAACAGCCTTTCCATCACAACAGTCTTTCCTGCCATCAGCAGCAACTGAAACAACATCCCACTCACCTTTGCCATGTCTGGCACAGGTTGCAGCTCTTTCTATTATCTCCCTCTGGCTTTCAAGTCACCAGAGCCTGTGTCACACAAGGAAATGCAATGTACCAGAGCCTGTGTCACACAAGGAAATTCAAAGATTGTACCTGCTGTGCCATGCCCATGGCAACAACAATGCAGATGCCAGCAGCTGATGCCCACAAGTACAGCCAGCCTGGACTTATTTTCATTACATATCTTTGTCCTGATGTCCTTCTAGAAGGTGGGACATTTCTCCATCTCAGCAGAAGAGGGCAGGAGGGGTCCAAGGTGAGGGCACACTCTCCTCTATGTTTCTGGCACTCAAAGACAAAGAGAACATGAAAACCAGATGTGATTCCCTGCCCATGGCAACAACAATGCAGATGCCAGCAGCTGATGCCCACAAGTACAGCCAGCCTGGACTTATTTTCATTACATATCTTTGTCCTGATGTCCTTGTAGAAGGTGGGACAACTCTGCATCTCAACAGAAGAGGGGAGGAAGGGTCTAAGGTAAGGGCACACTCTTACTCTACTTTTCTGGCACTCAAAGACAAAGAGAACATGAAAACCAGATGTGTTTCCCTGCCCATGGCAATCAACAGCCTTTCCATCCTTATAGTCCTTCCTGCCATCAGCAGAGATATTTGGCTTTCTTGTGCCACTTCATCCGTTTAGCATCTGGTATTCTAACGAAAAAGTGCTTACAAGCAATTTTAAGTTTTTCATATTAAATATCACAGTTAGGAACCATTATTTTTGCTAAATATTTAAAACATTCAACCCAGTGATAAGTGAATTTATGTTGTATTTAGCATTCAGATAATTACTTGAAATTTCTCCCGGAAATTCTGTAATCATCATAGCGTTCCACTGTTTTCAGTTTATCAATACTAATTAAGTCTTCAAGAATACAGTATCTTCTTCCTTATTTATGCTATCTATATTGCTTCTGAAGCAGACTTACCACAGGATTGAATAAATGTTTAGTAACGTCCGAGGTGCTTGGATTAAAAATATAACCCCAGTATGGGGTTCCATCAGACTTCTAGAGAATAGCTGAATCTTATGCATTGGTGCCTTTAAGGACTAGAGATTTTCAATAGACGACAGCGAAGTTCAACAGATGAAAAGTGCACGTAATTAAAAAGTGCTGCTTTAATAAACTGTAGTCTCATTGTCCAGCCTTGCACTGTCTCAGCACATTATTACAGAATGTTCATTCAAGCAGGAATTAAAAGATGCGTCTGCATTGAGAATAACAACGAATAATTAAGAGAGCTTGACTGCAGTCTGCTTGAGGATTCCAGTCTGAAGTGTGTTCCACCTGATGACAGCCGGGAATTTCTTAATCTCACATTTAGAATCATTGCACCTCCGACTAAACACATAGCTAATCACCACTGAAAACCTAGGTGCAATTTCTTCAGTGTGCAGACCAACTACATGTTGATTAACCTTCATGGAGATGGTTCCTGTGTCCTTTTGGGAACTGGACTCAGTCATCTGAAAGTTGATGGCCTTCACCCCAACCTGCCCTTTTCCATGCAGGCAAGGAGGCCAAGAGAAGGTGGATCGGCACGGTTCTGGTGCAGACAGGGGCTGCAGTGTGAGCAGGCCTCCATAGACAAGGCTGTGCCCACACGGAGTGACAGCAGCTTTCGCTGCCAGCAGATTCCCAGGGGACCTGAGCCATGGGCGTTCTTTATCGCAGTCTGTTCCAGTCAGCCCTGGAAGTCTTATCTGGACGTCTGTCGCACTCTGGAATCCACACTGAGGACGCAGTCGCTGTGTCAGAGCAGTTGGCAGAGTCACGGGGAACCGTGACGTAGTTGGCCCAGGGAGCAACAACAAGGCCTGCACTGCTCAGCCAGCCCAGGCCAAAGGGGAGCACGAGAGAGAGCAGAGGAGAGAGGGGGGGAAAGAGGGCCAGGAAGGAAAGGCCTGTGCCTGAATGGACTTGGAGCATCAGCTGCTGACAGCAAACTCGGTGATGGCATGGGCACAGCAGAGCAGGTACAATGTCGGCAGCTTCCTGTGTCACACGGGCACTGGAGACATGGCCGGCACTGGGAGATCACCAGCACTGCTGCACACCTCTGCCAGTCCAGTGAGCTGCTGCTGAGGGGGGAGAGGATGGCCTGAGAGCTGACCTGAGAGGCAGGGCTGGCTGTGTTACAGCAGCCTCTGTGTCCTCCTCCTTTGTCTGTGAGGGCCAAGGGCCAGAAGAGAACGTGCCCAGACAACGAAACCCTGCTGTCCTCTGCTGCTCAGCCGGAGAGATGTCCCACCTTCCTCAGGACGCTGATACAAAGATAAGTAATCAAAGTAAGGCCAGGCTGGCTGTACTTGTGGGCATCAGCTGCTGGCAGCTGCCTCTGTGCTGCCATGGGCAGGGCACAGCACACACAGTGTTTGCAGTTCCCTGTGTGACACTGGCCCTGGTGACCTGACAGCCATAGGGAGACAAGAGAAAGAGCTGCACCCCTCTGCCAGATTAGGCAAAGGTGAGAATCACAGAATCACACAGAATCACAGAATCACAGAATGGCCCGGGTTGGAAAGGAGCTCAAGGATCATGAATCTCCAACCCCCCTGCCATAGGCAGGGCCCCCAGCTTCTACATTTACTACGAGGCCAGGCTGCCCAGGGCTCCAGTGTTCGTGTAAGCTCTGCATTATCTAACCAGGTTAGATAAGAAGTGAAACTGAGTCAACAGTAAAGGAACATAGATGAGATGGCATCACACAGCTCTGGAAAAGATGTTCCAGCTCTGTGCCTACCTACACATTCAGGAGATGAAAAGGACTGGCTTACTGAGGTGTCCTGGGTTGAAGGTTCTGTTAATCTACATTTTTGGAAGAGCTGCTTGCAATGAATACCTTGAAAGGTGAATGAACTTGATTGAATTAGGGGGTAAAAGAGAGGGATTTGCTGTTTCCCTGAAGGTGCAGGAGTAGAGCTGTGTCTGCAGTCAGTAAACAAGGCAGAAATCACTGTGTTCCTCAGAATGAAAAGCAAAAGAATGAAAATCTTTTTGTGAGTGAAAGCACGCCTGAATGAAGCACAAATCTAAACACCAACAATTGCACATTTAAAATAAGGTTTAGTGTCAAAGGGACTTGCAGTATTTCTCGTGAAGAAATATTTGATGCTTCTTTATGAAAGTCATCATAACAAAAGTGTACAGATTTCTTTGGTGAGGATTTCCTTGGTTCCAGCCTGAAGGTGTGTGCAGGCATGAGCAGGCTGTGCTGAGCTGCAGTGCCTGTGTCCCACAGCAGGAAAGCCTGCTGAAGTGGATGTCTTCAGGGGTTTGAAATGCCAAGAGCTGTAAAACCTTCTGGCTCACTGAATTGTCCTCTGCTTCATTTTGTAAACTTAGTTCCAGCAGTGCTTTCCAATATTTTCTTCGTATGAATGGATACATGGGATAGGATTTAAAGTTTTTATATGTGCTGCTGTATAATTTTCTGTACTCATCATAAAGCAGTAAAACAATTAAAAGGTAATCAGGCAATCTATTAACAACCTGTGGCATGTGTCAAAACAATGAAATTCCTTGCAGGAAGACAATACTGCTATATAATAATGTGGCTATCCAAAACTGTTAATTATACTTTATGAGCTGGAGATAATCCTTAAATGAGGGACTTTGATCTTAGCCAGAATAATAAAAAACTTTGATCATTCCTAAATTGACAGCTGCTATAAAAAGCATGTATCTTATTTCCCTTTTAGTAACACTGGCTAAATCAGAGAAACTGATAAAAGAATTTCATGATTGCAGCTTAGGGATTCTTTCCCACTTGACCAGAAGTAATTCTATTCTATAACAGTGAACCATTTTCCGTACATAGATAGCAATCAAAAATATCTGAAAGAAATAGATCTTTCCAGCTCAGAAATGTTTGCCAGAAACATTTTGATTATATGAGATGAATGGCAAAAAGAGATTTTGATTACTGATGAGGACTGTCAATGCAAATTTTGAAGGTTCTGAGAATCTGCTGTTTCATGATGATCATTTTGTCATTGTTTTGATACAGAGAAGAGCTCACCTTACAATAAATACCTTTTATTATTATTTTGCAGAAAAGTAAAAGGGTGTAAAAAGATAGGAGATTGGCTGTTTCCCTGATGTTGCCATGGGCATGGCACAGCAGGTACAATCCTTGCTGTGCCACAGGAAGTAAGGAGGGAAGTAACAGAAACTGTGTTTGCCTCAGCATGAAAAACATCTGGTTTTCATGATCTTTTTTTTTGAGTGCCAAAGACTGCCCTTGGGGAAGAGTGTGCCCAGGGAAACACACCATGTTTCAAACCTTTGAGCCAGAAAAATAGAGGAGAGTGGCCCAAATGTCTCACCTTTTGCAGTGCAGAAATTCAGTGAAGAAAGACAAAGATATGTAATGAAAATAGGTCCAGGCTGGCTGTTCATGTGGGCATCAGCTGCTGGCATATGCATTGTTGTTGCCATGGGCATGGCACAGCAGGTACAATCCTTGAATTTCCCTGTGTGACACAGGCACTGGTGACTTCAAAACCAGAGGGACGTAACAGAAACAGATGCAACCCCTGACAGACATGACAAAGGTGAGTGGGATGTTGTTTCAGTTGCTGCTGATGGCAGGAAGGACTGTTGTGATGGAAAGGCTGGTGTTTGCCATGGGCAGGGAAACACATCTGCTTTTCATGTTCTCTTTGTCTTTGAGTGCCAGAAAAATAGAGGAGAGTGTGCCCTCACATTGGACCTTTCCTGCCCTCTTCTGTTCAGATGCAGAAATGTCCCACCTTCCAGAAGGACATCAGGACAAAGATATGTAATGAAAATAAATCCAGGCTGGCTGTACTTGTGGGCATCAGCTGCTGGCATCTGCATTGTTGTTGCCATGGGCATGGCACAGCAGGTACAATCTTTGCATTTCCTTGTGTGACACAGGCTCTGGTGACTTGAAAGCCAGAGGGAGGTAACAGAAAGAGCTGCAACCTGTGCCAGACATGGCAGTGCTGAGTGGGATGTTGTTTCAGTTGCTGCTGATGGCAGGAAGGACTGTTGTGATGGAAAGGCTGGTGATTACCATGGGCAGGGAAACACATCTGGTTTTCATGTTCTCTTTGTCTTTGAGTGCCAGAAAAATAGAAGAAGAGTGTGTCCTCATGGGCCACAAAATAGAAGAAGAGTGTGTCCTCACCTTGTACCTTGGACCCTTCCTGCCCTCTTCTGTTGAGATGGAGAAATGTCCCACCTTCTAGAAGGACATCAGGACAAAGATATGTAATGAAAATAAGTCCAGGCTGGCTGTACTTGTGGGCATCAGCTGCTGGCATCTGCATTGTTGTTGCCATGGGCATGGCACAGCAGGTACAATCTTTGCATTTCCTTGTGTGTCACAGGCTCTGGTGACTTGAAAGCCAGAGGGATGTAATAGAAAGAGCTGCAACCTGTGCCAGACATGGCAAAGGTGAGTGGGATGTTGTTTCAGTTGCTGCTGAAGGCAGGAAGGACTGTAGGGATGGAAAGGCTGTTGTTTGCCATGGGCAGGGAAACACATCTGGTTTTCATGTTCTCTTTGTCTTTGAGTGCCAGAAACATAGAGGAGAGTGTGCCCTCACCCAGCAACCCTACTGCTCTCTGGTGCTGAGATGGAGAAATGTCCCACCTTCTAGAAGGACATCAGGACAAAGATATGTAATGAAAATAAGTCCAGGCTGGCTGTACTTGTGGGCATCAGCTGCTGGCATCTGCATTGTTGTTGCCATGGGCATGGCACAGCAGGTACAATCTTTACATTTCCTTGTGTGACACAGGCTCTGGTGACTTGAAAGCCAGAGGGATGTAATAGAAAGAGCTGCAACCTGTGCCAGACATGGCAAAGGTGAGTGGGAAGTTGTTTCAATTGGTGCTGAAGGCTGGAAGGACTGTAGGGATGGAAAGGCTGTTGTTTGCCATGGGCAAGGAAACAGGGAAACACATCTGGTTTTCATGTTCTCTTTGTCTTTGAGTGCCGGAAAAATAGAGGAGAGTGTGCCCTCACCTTGGACCTTTCCTGCCCTCTTCTGTTGAGATGCAGATATGTCCCACCTTCTAGAAGGACATCAGGACAAAGATATGTAATGAAAATAAGTCCAGGCTGGCTGTACTTGTGGGCATCAGCTGCTGGCATCTGCATTGTTGTTGCCATGGGCATGGCACAGCAGGTACAATCTTTGCATTTCCTTGTGTGACACAGGCTCTGGTGACTTGAAAGCCAGAGGGATGTAATAGAAAGAGCTGCAACCTGTGCCAGACATGGCAAAGGTGAGTGGGATGTTGTTCCAGTTGCTGCTGATGGCAGGAAGGACTGTTGTGATGGAAAGGCTGGTGTTTGCCTTGGGCAGGGAAACACATCTGGTTTTCATGTTCTCTTTGTCTTTGAGTGCCAGAAAAATAGAGGAGAGTGTGCCCTCACCTTGGACCCTTTCCTGCCCTCTTCTGTTGAGATGCAGAAATGTCCCACCTTCTAGAAGGACATCAGGACAAAGATATGTAATGAAAATAAGTCCAGGCTGGCTGTACTTGTGGGCATCAGCTGCTGGCATCTGCATTGTTGTTGCCATGGGCATGGCACAGCAGGTACAAAGATTGCATTTCCTTGTGTGACACAGGCTCTGGTGACTTGAAAGCCAGAGGGATGTAATAGAAAGAGCTGCAACCTGTGCCAGACATGGCAAAGTTGAGTGGGATGTTGTTCCAGTTTCTGCTGATGGCAGGAAGGGCTGTTGTGATGGAAAGGCTGGTGTTTGCCTTGGGCAGGGAAACACATCTGGTTTTCATGTTCTCTTTCTCTTTGAGTGCCAGAAAAATAGAGGAATAGTGTGCCCTCACCTTGGACCTTGCATCCCTCCTGCCCTCTTCTGCAAAGATGGAGAAATGTCCCACCTTCTAGAAGGACATCAGGACAAAGATATGTAATGAAAATAAGTCCAGGCTGGCTGTACTTGTGGGCATCAGCTGCTGGCATCTGCATTGTTGTTGCCATGGGCATGGCACAGCAGGTACAATCTTTGCATATCCTTGTGTGACACTGATTCTGGTAACTTGAAAGCCAGAGGGATGTAATAGAAAGAGCTGCAACCTGTGCCAGACATGGCAAAGGTGAGTGGGATGTTGTTCCAGTTGCTGCTGATGGCAGCAAGGACTGTTGTGATGGAAAGGCTGGTGTTTGCCTTGGGCAGGGAAACACATCTGGTTTTCATGTTCTCTTTCTCTTTGAGTGCCAGAAAAATAGAGGAGAGTGTGCCCTCACCTTGGACCCCTCCTGCCCTCTGCTGCTCAGATGGAGAAGTGTCCCACCTTCTAGAAGGACATCAGGACAAAGATATGTAATGAAAATAAGTCCAGGCTGGCTGTACTTGTGGGCATCAGCTGCTGGCATCTGCATTGTTGTTGCCATGGGCATGGCACAGCAGGTACAATCTTTGCATTTCCTTGTGTGACACAGGCTCTGGTGACTTGAAAGCCAGAGGGATGTAATAGAAAGAGCTGCAACCTGTGCCAGACATGGCAAAGGTGAGTGGGATGTTGTTTCAATTGCTGCTGAAGGCAGGAAGGACTGTTGTGATGGAAAGGCTGTTGTTTGCCATGGGCAGGGAAACACATCTGGTTTTCATGTTCTCTTTGTCTTTGAGTGCCAGAAAAATAGAGGAGAGTGTGCCCTCACCTTGGACCTTTCCTGCCCTCTGCTGCTGAGATGGAGAAATGTCCCACCTTCTAGAAGGACATCAGGACAAAGATATGTAATGAAAATAAGTCCAGGCTGGCTGTACTTGTGGGCATCAGCTGCTGGCATCTGCATTGTTGTTGCCATGGGCATGGCACAGCAGGTACAAAGATTGCATTTCCTTGTGTGACACAGGCTCTGGTGACTTGAAAGCCAGAGGGATGTAATAGAAAGAGCTGCAACCTGTGCCAGACATGGCAAAGGTGAGTGGGATGTTGTTTCAGTTGCTGCTGATGGCAGGAAGGACTGTTGTGATGGAAAGGCTGGTGTTTGCCATGGGCAGGGAAACACATCTGGTTTTCATGTTCTCTTTGTCTTTGAGTGCCAGAAAAATAGAGGAGAGTGTGCCCTCACCTTGGACCCCTCCTGCCCTCTGCTGCTCAGATGGAGAAGTGTCCCACCTTCTAGAAGGACATCAGGACAAAGATATGTAATGAAAATAAGTCCAGGCTGGCTGTACTTGTGGGCATCAGCTGCTGGCATCTGCATTGTTGTTGCCATGGGCATGGCACAGCAGGTACAATCTTTTAATTTCATTGTGTATCACAGGCTCTGGTGACTTGAAAGCCAGAGGGAGGTAATAGAAAAGCTGCAACCTGTGCCAGACATGGCAGTGCTGAGTGGGATGTTGTTCTACTTGCTGCTGATGGCAGGAAGGACTGTTGTGATGGAAAGGCTGTTGTTTGCCATGGGCAGGGAAACACATCTGGTTTTCATGTTCTCTTTGTCTTTGAGTGCCAGAGAAATAGAGGAGAGTGTGCCCTCACCTTGGACCTTTCCTGCCCTCTGCTGCTGAGATGGAGAAATGTCCCACCTTCTAGAAGGACATCAGGACAAAGATATGTAATGAAAATAAGTCCAGGCTGGCTGTACTTGTGGGCATCAGCTGCTGGCATCTGCATTGTTGTTGCCATGGGCATGGCACAGCAGGTACAATCTTTGCATTTCCTTGTGTGACACAGGCTCTGGTGACTTGAAAACCAGAGGGAGATAAGAGAAAGAGTTGCAACCCCTGAAAGACATGGCAAAGGTGAGTGGGATGTTGTTTCAATTGCTGCTGATGGCAGGAAGGACTGTAAGGATGGAAAGGCTCGTGTTTGCCATGGGTAGGGAAACATATCTGGTTTTCATTTTCTCTTTTTCTTTGAGTGCCAGAGGGCATGAGGAGAGTTTGCCCTGACCGTGGACCTTTTTTTGTCCTTTGCAGCTAAGATGGAGAAATGTCCCACGTTCTACAAGGACATCAGGACAAAGTTTCTGCTCTGCTGCACCCTCCATGGCACCTGGTGGCACACAGGCTGCACTCTGCTTCTTTACCCTTCTGAACAACCTGTACCTTAAGTTCCAGTGAACAATGTTCAGTTAATTAAAATCTCCCTTCTTTGAGCTAGTTTTGCATTAACAGCATGAATTGGACACGTGCTGTGACCTTGCATCAGAGCACCAGCCCATCTATTAGCTTCTCTCACGTTTTGGCAGGTGCGAGAAAATGTAATCACAGAGCAACACACCCTCCTACATTGCATGTATTTTCTAGATACTGGTCAATAGTAGCAGCATCTGGTTCAGCTTCTCAGTTGCACCTGAGAGATATGGAAATGTTTACGTTCAGATATAGAACATCTGATTTGTTTACATCTGTTTACATTCAGTTTTTGTTTCAGGTCAGATGGGTTACTCTGCCAATTCCTGCAAAAGATGAAGGAATTATTGATGGGGAACAGAATGCTTTTGTAGGCCCTTTCTTGGCTGCCCTTAATGTCCAAAACATATCTTCATCATAGACCTTTAGAGCATTATTTTAGATATGAACTGAAGCAGTGGATTTCAGAAGACACACATTTCCAGTCACAAGCCAGATAACAGTGTCTGTGTTTTGTGATTACAGAGCTCTGCCAAATGCAGAACAATGCTTTTACCAGGTGTTTTACTCCTCCATCTACATTTTAACCATGGAAGCCAATGTTAGTGGTTTTGTTTTGTGTGTTTCTTTGTTTGTTGTTGTTTTTCCCTGTTTTATAGCACTCTGGAGACATCCATGACAGTGAAATCCTTCAAACATAAACAATGCAGAATTTCAGCAAATACACCACCACACTTCTTTGTAATTCTTCCGATTTCTTTTCTTTCCCAGAAGCTTCAGAATACTGATTTCTGTGTGATAGAGTTATCCTCCTACCATTTCAGCCTCTACATCATTTGTTTGCCACATAGAAAACAAGAATTCCTAATTGCTGGTTGGATTTCCTTTTCTCTCAAAGATTTTACAAAGATTGTAAGTGGCACGCATGCAAATTTAAAACATCTGCAATTATTCACTTTCATTATTTTCCTTTGCATAACATCTTTTCCTATGTTCTGACATCATGTATTACTTTCTAGAGTAGTATCATTCTTCCTACCTTGCTAATCTTTCCTTATGTGACTAAGTTATCAGGTCCTGCTGCTCCATCTCCAGAGCTTTCTATAAAAGCAGCTCTGTGAATAGTTCTACAAATCTAGTCCTAAATAGAGATCTGCAGACTGTGTCACAAAGTATGTGATGAAAGCATCTCTAAATGCACTCCTTGCACTGAACACATACTGCTTCAGCACAACAAAATGAGCATCAGAATATTGGCTGTGAGAGCTGCTGCTACTCAGATACATATATATGTAATATATGAGGGCTGCTCCAAAAGTAACGCCTCCTATTTTCTGATGCAGGCCCATGATATCAGAGGTGCCTGTTGGTGATACGGCAGCAGAGGCTGAACCTTCCTACAAATATTCCATTACGTTTTGTTGGCGTGCCAGCAGATGGCAGCAGAGCTGCAGTTTCCATCGAAATCAATAGCAGGCAGTACTTTTGGAGCAACGTGTGCGTGACATTCAGCATTTTGGTCCCTTATCTACTTATCTGTTGGTAAAATGTGTGAGTGTTTCAAAAACATGTCTAAAGACAGAATTAGCTATGCTGGGGATGAGGACACAGCTAGAAAGCCTATTTCTTCTTCCATAGTTTTGTGCTTGTTATGATACATCCTTCATGAGACAAGTGCTCACAGCAGAGTTCTGGGAGTGTCTGTTTCTCCATTTTCTCTCTGTTTCCTAGTACCCAGAGCAGCTGTTTTCTCAAATCAGTACATTTGGACTACATGTTGTCTTACATTTGACTACTTTGCACTGAAAAATCAAGGATTAATCAAGAGGAAATCAGCTTCTCCATGCTTGTGCATGACATGAGATCTGAGCTGGCCTTTTCAAGACATTCACAGATGTCACTTACAGTCAGGATTCTGGTGCAGACCTGCTTAAACAGCAAAGCAAGGTGTGCTTAAATGCCTGCTTATCAATGCCTCTAATAGAATGCATTCCTACATTTAGTTATGCACAAAAATATTTGTGGATTTTTAATTGTTTGTATGTATTCACGTATATTTCATGGATTTATAATATATAACTATATATAATTTATGTCACTTATATAATTATATAATTAATGTATTTATAGTATATGCAAACATGTACTAATTCTCTCCTTCTTCTACTGACCAGGGATAACTACATACTGGGAAATACTCACAAGTCTGCCAGCAGACTGCTGTTCACAAGGTCACATCCAACCCCGCAGTTCAGGTGGACAATGCAGGTGTGACAGCAGCAGTAGAGGAGCTACTAAGGTGGAAACTCGACCAGTAGTCACATTTCAGCTTAGATCCATCTCTGGAAGAGAGACACCAGTGATACTATCAACACAAAATTAGTGCATGGGCAGTCACTGCAATGGTCTGTGATGGCAGCTGAGCTCCAGGTGTGAAAGGTTTATCTATTGCATTTCTTAATTAATTATTATTTGAATATTATTGACAGGTTTTGAATTGCAGATTTTGGTTTCAGCTGTTCAGAAGGGAAATGCTCCCAAACACCGAACCTACAAGCACAAACTGTGAGATGGTTTTGATACCTCCCATGGGCTCTCTTTACATGGAAACAAACAAACAAATGGGCCCTGTAGGTAAACACAAACCTGCTTTTAGCACCATCCATCCCTGTGCCGAATGTCAGAGGGGATCTGCTCTGTGTCCCACCTGCAGAAAGGCAGTCTCTTGTAGGCATCTGGAGAACTAGATGCTCCAGGAAATCCATCCATTCCTTCTTTCTGCAGTTCTTTTGGCTTAAAAATGGTCTTTTCAACATGACAGCTGGGTAACCTGTATTGCTATTTTATTAATTTTGCCCTTCCTTTTGCTTTCTTTTCATGCTGAGTCAAAGTAAATTTCACTAATTAGCCTGAATGTGTCTCTGTGTCAAACGGAGGTAGAACAGAGATCGGGAGAAGGAAGAGATGCAGAAGATGGCTAAATTCCCAGCAGAATTAACTTTCTGTTTCTAATGATCAGTGAGAAATTAGCTGGTAACACATCTGAGGAGCTGCCAATCTAGGTTTGTCCAGCTAGCTTAGCACAGGTGATACCAGCAAGCAAGCAATGACATAAAAATAGTCAGCATGAAGAACCTTTTGCAAAGAGTTGCCAGAGAATTTCAGATCAGTGCAGACTGTTGGGAAGTTTCTATCAGTGCTGTGCTATTTCATCAAGGATTACTGTAAGTGCAGTGCCATCATTGCCCTCCATTGATTGAAGGTGCCTCCACACATTCTGGTTGTTGGCAGACACTCAAAGACGTGGAAGGTTTGATAGGTAAAAGAGCAACTCCCTCCTTTTCCGTGACAGTTCTTTGTTTGTTCCTTAAACATTCGTATGCAATGTGTTATACTTCTAAGTCAGTCAAGAGAAAGTCAGGAGGGTTTTGTTTACATTTTCAGAATATAGAGGTTGTTGGTGTTTCTTTGTTGTTGTTGTTCTTTTGTTTTGTTTTATTTTCCCATAACTAAACGTCTTAAAGAACCACAAATAGTTTGAAAACCATTCTTCCCAGAATACACCTTCCAGTTGACAGGAACAACATTTCTTATTTAACCTGGATCTTGAAAGGATAGATAAGGGAACTGGCAGCTCTATACTTTCTTATTTTTAAAATATGTATATATAGCTGAAAGGAATCATGTAGTACGTAATGCAGCTATCAATATATCTGGGTGCTTTTTTTTTTTTTTTTTTGGTCATTTGTTGATCTTTCTCGTATTTCAGATTGATCAAGCAATCCACCAGCTTTGCAGAATTATGCCTGCTCCGCAAGCCAAAAATGCTTCAAACTCATCAGAAGACATCTGTAAATACCTTGGCACAGCCTTTCTCTCCTACGGTTTAAAATCTATCCCTTAAACCTTCCCTGTGATTTTATGGCATGCAGGTTATGTATTTGAAACAAAGCAAATTCTCACTTGCATAATCCCAAAGGCTGATGTCAACCTGTTTGCAGCCTCGACCTTGCATGGAGATGATCTCTACTCATAAGGGTCACTGGAAATCACAGCAGATGCTCTGGGAGGTGTTTGTGTGTCCCCATTGACTTCCATTACTCTTTGAAAGTAATGAAGAGGTAAGAAGGATAAGAGTGAGCAGCCATGCAACAAATAAAACTGAAAAAGACAGAAGACCCCCAGGAGCTCTGTTGGCCCCTTGCATCAGAGCCAGAAAGAGTCTGGAAGACAGTGAACTGTTACCTATACACGAGTAAGAGAAATAAAACAGCCCAGAAAAGTAGGTTCTTTTGGCTATTCAGATTTATATTCTTTCCCCGTATTTCTTCTTTTCTCTTCACACTAAAACTTTCCATAAGTAAGCACAAATATTAGCTTAGACAAAACAATACTGGAGATTAAAACAGTGAATGATTAAGCTTGAGCAAATGGGAAGAGAAAACAACTGCAGTGATTTCTATCAGGCCATGAAAAAGGTCCCATAGGCACTTCTGCCATGCAGCTTTTGTTGCAGCTTGGCAAAGTTCTAGCTCTAACATTAACAGTTCCCTCGTAGATCTAACAGCCAGATGGGTGTGAAGTTGTGAACTACTTACTGAGCTGCTCTTGAAGTTATGCCAAGAGAGATACCTGTGGGCACACATTCATTCTGCAGGCCAGTGCTGTAAGGTCACGGGAAGAACGAGGTCAGCAGTGACTTGTCTGATGTTTCTGGGGTGTGCATTGGCAGCCAGGTGAAAGGAAAGTTGGGTTCCAGGGCACTGCAGAGCACTGCAGGTGTTCTATTGCTGCACACATGCAGAAAAGGACACACACCCGACAAAGCTCTGTTCCTTCCCCCATGGCAGGGCGAGGAGTGCCTTCTCATGGCCTTTTCCTGCTACTTCCATGGCACGGAGCACATCTGTGGCATTTGGTCCTCCAGGGAGGAGCAGGCAAGCAGGACACCGCAGAAAGAGCATCTCTTTGCTCTAAGCTGTCAGTGCCATTCCAGTGTTAACAGGAATAGGGCATGTCAATGCCCCACTCACTCTGGATGTGGCTGTTGTGCATCACTGGGGCTGAGGGATCAGAAATGACAGCTCCGCTCTTGGAGACCACAGAATTAAAATGGAAAGATGAAATAGTTGCAGGGCAATTGTTCTGTGTGCCTGAAGCAGGGACCAATTTATCGGGGAGAGATTTAATGGTTAAATGAGGATTACAGCTGAAAGTTTGTGAAACAGGTATCAGGGTGTCAGTGAATGTGTTAACAGCTGTGATGAAGAAGAAATGAATCCAAAGGTGTGGGCAGGGGAAGGAAATCGGGGTGGACTCACACTTTTCCCTTACAAAGAACTGTCCGAGGAGGGAGTGGAGCTGTGAAACAGCAACAATATCCCATAGCCTTAGAAGGGAGAGTGGGTCTAAAAGCTGTAATACAGACACTGGCTAAGGATGGTCTTCTGGAACCTCGTCTGTGGCCTTATAACACCCCAATCCTGTCGGCACGGAAGGCAGACGACAGGTATTGGCTGGTACAAGACCTGAGAAAAATGACTGAACCAGTTCTCAAAAGACAGCCTGTGGTTCCTAACCCCTGTACCCTAATGAGTCAGATCCCACACGAACATCAGTGGTTTGGTGTGAGAGACCTCAAAGATGCTTTCCGGACAGCCCTCTGGACTCAGAGAGAAATGGCTGCGTTTGTATGAGGACACACTGTAATCTTATCGTGATTCGTGATGATACTGTAGATACTGGAACTTGTGCTAATCCTTGTCTTTGCAGCATTTGAGTCGAGTAACTGGTGTCATGAAGAAAGCTCCCTTCCAACCACTCAGCAAGCATTTGGATGAGACAGCTTCCTGCTGGGGAGCCCTCAACATCACTGCTGCCTCCTCCAGCACCATACCTGCAGATGCTTCAGAGCTCATCAGCATGGACTTCCTTCCTCCCGTCAGCAGCTGCTCCTGCACTGACCTTCATTCCTACTGGGATACCATCTGCTTCCAGCAGGAGCTGACCTGCGAGACAGAGAAAGGAAACGTGGGATGAGCACAAATGCAGAAGCACAAGGCTGTGTCACCGCCACGTCTTGCAGCCTTGGGAAGTCAGCTGCAACGACAACCTTGGTCAGAATTAAAATGGGCACTGTAAATTAAGTGAGGCCTCTGAAGTTATTGCCATGATCAGAAATAGATGCTGAAATTGCTCACATAACTGTAGGTGGTTACCTCCAGATTGTTTTGCTTTGGGGAAAAGATGGACTTGGAATGGAAGGACACGAGAAAAATGACATCTGTTTGACCTCAGCAGACTTGAAAGGTGGGCCTGGGTGAACCTAATGAGGTTCAACACAGCAAAGTGCAAGG
Source organism: Crossoptilon crossoptilon (assembly GCA_036346035.1). NCBI lineage: Eukaryota > Metazoa > Chordata > Aves > Galliformes > Phasianidae > Crossoptilon > Crossoptilon crossoptilon. Next base: position 111,561 of record JARXNR010000150.1, read on the forward strand.
TTTGGCATTTGGGCTGGAGGAATCCCAGGCATTCTTTTGTCATCGTGGTGGTTTTCAGTAGACCCAAGCAATGAGACATCAGGTCGCCGTGTGGGCTCCTGGGTGACACTGCCATTTCCAAGCCATTGCAGCCTACGGGCAAATAAAGTAAAATACTTCAAAAAGATCTCACACTGATTGCATATTTTACTGTTCTTTTCCACAGAAGGGGAGGACAGCAGATGCATGCAGCTGCATCAACACCCAGGGTGCTAAAGGAATGGAAAGACAGAAACATCAAATATCAATGCGTTATTCTAATGCAAGGAGGAAAGCTATTTTCAATATTACTTGCAATATTTTGCACTTGGGCCAGAGGAATCCTAGGCATCTATACAGACTGGAAGGAGCAGTCCTTGAGAGCAGCCCTGCAGAGAAGGACCTACGGGTCCTGAGGGATAAAATACTTAACATGAGCCAGCAGTGTGCTCTTGCAGCTCGGAAAGCAAATGGTGTCCTGGGCTCCATCAGCAGAGGGGTGGCAATGAGGGACAGGGAGATGATTGTCCCCCTCTACTCTGCTCTTGTGAGGCCCCATCTGCAGTACTGTGTCCAGGTGTGGAGCCCGCAGTACAAGAAAGACAGGGAGCTGTTGGAGAGGGTCCAGAGGAGAGCCACAGAGATGATCAGGGGACTGGAGCACCTCCCCTGTATGCTTGGGAGCTGGGCTTGATCAGCGTGGAGAAAAGAAGGCTGCGGGGTGACCTCATTGCAGCCTTCCAGTACCTGAAGGGAGCCTACAAACAGGAGGGGAATCAACTCTTTGGAAGGGTAGATAACAGCAGGACAAGGGGAAATGGTTTAAAGTTGAGGGAGGGAAGATTTAGGTTGGATGTCTGGAGGAAGTTCTTTACAGAGAGAGTGGTGAGGTGCTGAAACAGCTGCCCAGAGAGGCTGTGGATGCCCTGTCCATCCCCGGAGGTGTTCGAGGCCAGATTGGATGGGGCCCTGGGCAGCCTGGTCTAGTATTAAATGGGAACGTTGGTGGCCCTGCATGTGGCAGGGGAGTTGGAGATACATGATCCTTGAGGTCCCTTCCAACCCTGGCCATTCTGTGATTTTTTTTTTCTATGATGTTTATCTCGCTCTGCAGCTCCTGCTCTGAATAGTCTTTCTTGTATTCCCGCAAGACAGGCACAAAATGCAGCCACAGCCCCTGCCGCCAAGGTCAGCTCTTCAGCACACATTACCTGAGGAGCACTTGGCAACTCATGCAACCTGAGCAGTGCAAGGAAGACTGTTTCACTTCTTCTTCTCCTGGCTCAGAAATTAATTTTCCTACCTAGAAAATGGAAAAAAAAAAAAAAAAAAAAAAAAAAAAAAAAAAAAAAAAAAAAAAAAAAAAAAAAAAAAAAGAAAGAAAGAAAAAAAACCCTGACATAAAGCAGACACGATTGATACTATGGAATTCTGGAAGGCAAGGGATTTGCCCTCTGTGATAAGAAGTGGACTGCAAAGAACTAAGAAGAGGAGCCATGACCAGGTTGTGAACTTGTGGTTAAAATTAGGAACTGCAGCAGTGCAGGGCTTCTGGAGGTGAGCTGTCTGCTACAGGCCGCCTGGTCAAGGAGCCTGTTGGTGGGAGCTGCTTACTGCAGCCAGCAGAAGCACCGCACTCACTGACTCTCATCCTGATGGGGGATTCCAGTCAGTCTGGGAAATCAGCATGGCTGGCTGCAAGCAATCTGACAGACTCCTGGAGTGCACTGAGAATGACTTTGTGGTGCAGGCATTGGGCACAGCAAGCAGAAGGGAAGCATTGCTGGACATGGTGCACAGCAGGGGTTACGACAGGAGGCGGTCAGGGCTGCAGTGACCATGCCCTCCTTGAGTTTGTGATCTCAAGGAATGCGGGCCTGGCAGGAAGCAAAGTCAGGAGCCTGAACTTCAGGAGAGCCAGCTGCAGGCTGTTCAAGGAATTCTTGGACGAGATCCTCTGGACAGCTGTTTGTAGGGGCAAAGGGATGGAAAAGAGCTGGTCACTTTTTCAGAAAAGAACTTGCTCAGAGCTGAAGAGCTCTCCATGCCTACCACATGAAGTCAAGCAGAGGAGGCAGGAAACCTGTTTGCTTTTTGTTGGGAGGGTGGGAAGGGGCTTTGGGTTAGAGGCACGTCCTGTGCCAGAGCATCCCGATGGCACGCGTGGGATCAGCAGGTCTGTCAGAGAAGCGGGTGAGGTTGCACGCCGAGCTGCAGGAGAGGAAGGGGAGGAGGTGCCAGCACGGCTCTGCACGATGCTCTGCCACACTGGGCAGCTTGATCATGGCTCAGCAGTGGGATCAGACGAGGAGAAGGGGAGAAGGAAATCAAGGATGGGAGGGAACCATCAAACACAGTCAGTGAGTGTCCGTGAAGTCTTGCAGACCCAGAGATTCCCAGGTTGTTTCTGCTTTCGTAGCATTTGTGTGCTGCGGGGTGAGCAAATTCTTCTGCTGCTTGATTCTTCTGCAAGAGTTGCCTAAAAGGGAAATGGCCTCTGAGCTGCAGACCAAGCAGTACTGCCTGACGTTGGTCAGGGTGAGCTTTTCCTGCCGCAGTGTGATGATGACAGGTCTGGAGATGATCTGCACGGCCAGCTTGTAGGTGGGAGCCAGGAAAGGACATGGTGGGAGGAGAGAGACGTTAAGCAACAGCCAAGGCATCAAAATGCATCAGAAAGCCCTGAAAAGCATCACAAAGCCACAACCAGGAAGCTTGTGAGTATCCTGAGCAGCATCCAGGATGCGTGAGATTATTTCCTACCATACCAAATGGTAGCAGAGCTCTCCCTGCAGACATCCCAAAGCCAGACAAAACAGGAACAAACCTGGAGCTGTGCAGCACGCACCCCACAGCCATCATGTTGCAAGCTGGGGTGCCTTGCTGTGTGTTGCATTCATCCCAATCCGTATGAATGAAGACTCTGGAGGCAGTCAAGGCATTGATTGAGCACAAGTGTGCTTTTATTATTGTATAAAAGAGAGGAGGGTGTGAGAGGTCCATGGTGAAGATGGGACTCATCCTCTCTTGTCATGGAGAGAGTGGCTCAGAGCTCTCAGTGCTGCTGTCCGGTGCCTGGGACTGGAGGCCTGATTGAAAGTCCCCCTGCAAGAGGCTCTGCTCCTCCTCACTGACGCTGACCTGCTCCTGCATGGAGATGCTGCTGTCGGGGCACTCTGACTGTGCTTGGGATGGGCTGCACAGCAAAGGCACTGGATTACAATCCAGGTTGCTCACAGTGGTGTCTGGCAGGCTCAGGTCAGCAACTTCAGCAGAGCCAGGTGTAATGAGAGCATGAACTTTGATGAGCTCCTTCTCTCCATTAATGATGTCAGATGGAAGGCTGCTGTTGGAATTGCAGCGATTCGTGCTCCCTATGAGCTCTCCACTGATGGAAGCACAGAGAGCATCATTGCTACTTGCCCTGGATCTTCTGGGTTGGCAAGGGCTCGATTCACCTAGAAAGGACACACAGGGATTAGTGTCAAACTTTCACAAGCTGAATTAGGACAGTGGTTCTTGACCAAGGGTGTACTGAAGATGTTAGGCAGGGGCTGGAATGCCAGAAGGAGATACAAGTGCACTGCAAGCTTGAATTCTATGTTCCTGAAAAGCAGGGCTTTTTAAGCTGCATTTGCACCCTTACCTGCCAGGACTACCACTGCTATTTCTGAGGGCTGCCTGGCATTGCGCTGCAGTTGGCGTTTGCTCCCAGAGGATGGCTTTCTGAGGCTGAAGCAGCAACACCAACTGCCAGCTGGTGATTCCTCATTCTTGCTGGGTGGATTTTGTCTGGAGAGAGAAAACAGCGAATGCTGTGAGTCGTGCGTGGTGCTGGGTGAGGGAAGAGCAGCACTGGGCTCTTGGCAGCAGTTGCTGGCAGTTGCCTGCCTGGTTTCTGCAGAAACACAACTTAGAAACTTGCTCTGTTTCCAACACTTGAGGATGGCTCCATTCCTATAGCTCAGCCCTGAAGTCTTGCTGGCTAAATTCCCCTCAACTCTGTCTAGCAAGATGCAGAGCATGTGAGCAAAGGCTCCACAGCTGCACAGCACAGCATCTAAAGGATGGCTTTTAGTGAGCTGGAAGGCGTAACTGCTTTCTGAGGAACCGTGCAGCCATAAAGGAAGTTCAAAAGCATCTCTGACTCTTACATTAGCACCTCATCGGCCTCATCTCACTGCCATGTTTAATTTCTAGTGCCAGCAAGTCTGACCAACAGCTCTGCTTAGAGGAGAACTGGAATTGGTTTCAGGCACGTGGCCCTGAAATCTGGAAAACCCCACCAGTAGCGTAACCTAGTTTCAGCAAGTTTTGGCACTAGAAATAATGGAAAGGAAAACAGAAAAACCCACCCAAACAGTGATGCTAGGTGCTGGAAAAGAAAGTCCTCTTTACCTGTCAGATGGAAAGTCGATGACTGTGTGGAATTTGCCCTGCCCAGCTGCAGGGCTTTCTTCCACTTCAATGCCCCTGCTGCTCTCTGTCACAACAGGGGAGCTGCTGTGGCCTCGCCTCTGTGCCTGTGCCTCCTCCAGGCTGAGCAGCTTTGTGGCAGCAGAAGAGACCCCCACAGACTTGGGCCCTGGGAGAGAATTGTGCCCTGTAAGGGAAAACCACAGGTAAGAGTGAGGATCAGAAAGCAGCAGCACAGCCACCACAGTTCTGGGGGAGGTGCTGTATTTTTCTAAGGCTTAATTATTCGAGCCACTGGAAGAAGAGGAGCTCAAAATAACCATGTGGGCAGTGGTATGTTTATGGCAAAGGACATGGTCATGATGAAAAGCAGCTCACTGTATTGAAACAGGCACAGAAAAACCTGAGAAAATGGGGGCAGGGAACTGAGAAAGCTTTGCTGCCACACTTGCATCAAGCTTCTCCTGCGTGCAAAACATCATCATGACACTGACTGTTTCCTCCTTGTAAAGTTTGGGCTTGGACATTCTCAGCATCCAGCAACAGCATGCCATATTCTAATGGAAGCCCAGAGGTCTGCTGTCCCCTTGATGGTAAAAGAGTATCTCAAAGGTCCTGGAGAAGGCCTGCGTTTGATCTAGGTGTCAGGTCAAGATAAAGCTAATGGAGGAAGACACTCACCTGCTGCATCTGCAATGTCTGCTCTGGATTTGGAGCAGAAGAGGACGTCTGTGTGGTTGATGATGAATTCCACAACATCAGACTGTGTCTGCAGCTCCATGCAGGCAGCTCTTCCGCTGGCGCAGGCAGACTCGTTCTGCTGTGATCTGTAGAAAAGGCAGATTTTAGAAGTCATTTCTCCAAGACCGTTTCCCCGAGTCTGAATTGTTGCAGCCAAAAGCTGTCAGCTGAGGCTCTGGAGACTTCCGCAGTGGGCAATCAGTGATGCCACTGCAGAAATTCTCCTGGATGATCAAGGACATGTCAGTCCCATCTAAACAAGACTGCAGAAATTGTCACCTAGACATTGTGCCTGTGGGATTAGAGAACAGTCCAGGCTCCAGCTCTGCTGTCAGCCACTGACTGCAGGTTTTTCAGGAGAAGAGCACATTTGATGGAGAAAAAGGGAGGACTGCTTTTCTTAACTGGAGAACAGATGAAGCGTTGTGTTGAAACGGAACCAGAGGTTTACCTTAAGAGGTTTGGAGCCCACACAATGGCTAGGTTCTTGGCATGCATGTTTGTGATGGAGGAGCTCCCAGCCAGGCACGCCAAGTGTCTCATGAGGTACTCTAATGTCCTGGAAAGCAAGAGAGGCAAATGTTCAGCACCAACGAGCATGCCGTGCTGCAATTCAGAAAGCAAACCTCCATTCATGCTCGTTCTTGTGATTGCTACTGTCACCGAAGATGAAGGAGATCCAACTTGACTGAGTGCCACGCTGCAGCACCAAGCCCCAGCACAGCACAGCCGCAGCCATCAGCTGCACCAAGCGTGCCCCCGTGCCCAGGAACTGACCCCATAAAGTAACCCCATGGAGCCTTCAACCCTTCAGCATACACAGGCATCATGCTGCCGGCGTGAGACAAAGCCTGGAATCGCATCATTGCCCTCTGCAATGCAGCAGGGCTGAGCTCAGCAGGCTGAGGGCAGCACTGACCTGTAGTGAGGAGCGGGCAGCTGCTGGATGACGTCCTGCATTCTGACCAGCCGCTCCTCCTCTGTAGCGGCACCAACAGCATCCTGGAGTAGTGCAGAAAGGGAGCGAGACACAGATCAGGCTAGTAAACCACTGCGAGTAAACCTCGTGGGGCTGACAGCAAAAGGGCCTCAGAGCTGGGGCACTGCTGCAGCCATCTCCCAAGAGGCCCAGGGAAGAGGGAAATGAAAGACGTCGCCTTGTGCTTACCGAGAACTTGCCGTACAGCTGGTGGGTGAGCAGAGGGTTCGGGAGCTCCCTGAAGTACATCTTGCAGAGGGAGCTCACGCTGTGAATGTCACGGACGGTGAGCTCAGGAATCTGCTCAGACTCAAATTCATGCCTGGAGAGAAGGACATAAAAATGGTTGAGCGAGAGGAAGGCAAGTCCAAAGCCACCCCAGATGCAATCAGGCCGTGTCAGTCGCAGCACTCTTACCGCAGTCTCTGGATGTTGGACGCGACGCCGGACAGGCGGTATATCCCCTGCACCACGCCGTGCTGCTCAATGAACTCAGCGCAGCTCTGGAGGACCTGGGGGACTAAAGAACACGTGCCAGCCGTCAGTGGAGCTCCTTACTCAAGTCCTGCTTCAGGCTGTGCTCCCGTCACATCCCATCCACTGAGCCCAGCCAGGCTTGGCTGAAGCAAATACAGATGTGCTTGTCTCTTGGGAGCATCCGCCTCACTTTATCCTTCAGCCATCAACTCCCATTGCACGTGTCTCCACGGCTATCAACCTGCCCCCTGCTAGATATGATCTCCCTTTCATCTTCTTCAGATGCCCAGCAGAGGAAGGTCTCAGGAATGGGCTGTTCCTTACCGTCACGACCAGAGTGGAGAAGATGCTCTCCCAGGTCACAGCCAAACACCCTTTCCTTCTCCACCTCCCGCTCGGTCGGTTTCTTTGGGCGGGCCTTCACCAGGGAACGAAGGAAGGTGAGGATCTTGCTGCGTTTCTTGGGCACTGCACAACAAAAGGAAGAAACCAGGTCATTTCAGGTTTGGCTCAGTTGGACGAGGCCGAGCACAGCACATTCTACAGAGCACGTCAAAACGGGGAGAACATTACCAACCAGTACATACAAAAAGGGATTTTCCCCATGCCTGGAGGAGCCCAAGGCCAGGTTGGATGGGGCCCTGGGCAGCCTGTTCTACTCTCACATTAAATGTGGGCGCTGGCAGACCATCCTGAGGCAGGAGGGTTGGAGCATGATGTTCCCTGAGGTCCCTTCCATCCCAAGCCATTCCATGAGTATTCTATAGTTTTGCCAAGTCCAATCATAATCACAGGAGGATTGGGCCAAATCTCTGCCCCATAGTGTGCATGAAGAATCATCAACACAGATGATAAAATGGGATGGATAAAGGAGGTATTAAACACGGAACCACCCCAAAAAAGACTCCATTTGGCTTCCCCACACCATCAAATGTAACATCTGTACCTGGCTTTGGCACAGAATTGATGAGTGCCTCAGGAACGTTCTTATTAATGAGTTCCACACACTCCCCTGGGAAAAATCCAACCTGTAACAAGAAGAAAAGAGAGGCCAACTATTGCATGCTGCCTTTCTCAGGTCTGAACTGTTAAACCAAAAGCCATGTAACTTTTTCCTCGGAACGTGCTTGCCTGATGCTCTGTAAGACCATCCAGCAGAAAATGGCCATAGTTAACAGCATAAAGGTAACAATTTTTCAACATTTGCCAAAGGCAAGGTCCTCTGACACTGACACAAGGAAACTGTTTACGTCCATTAGGCATCCTGGGCAGGCAGAGCAGCTCTAAGCTGAGATTCCTGCCTTTACGGAAGTTGCACTCTCCAGTCTGAAGCTTGTGCCTACCTGAAAGCCGTGCTTGCCTCTCCACCAGGGGGTCAGCTCCTTTGGTGGCATGTCGATGACACAGACGATGTCTCCCACCTGCAAGAGATTGCAACGTCAATCCCAGCTTCAGCACGGCTGGGAGGAAAGCACAGCTCAAATGACTGCATTCTTCTGCACTGCCAAACATCGCCGAGCTTGAGAGCAATTGCACCAGTGCAGCTCGGAAGGCATTTGCCGTTGTAAAATTGAACAACAAGGAACGCCTTGAACTGCTTACCTCAAAGGAGAGTTCATCCGCTGCCTGGGCAACGTATCTCTTAACGACATGGGCAGCAGCAACAGCTGGAATATTCACAGCTGACTCCCCATGGTCCAGCAGGGGCTTCCCCATGTTCTCAGTCTGAAACAGAGAGCACAGGCCACGGTGAGGAGCTGAGAACAAACGAGGAGGATTTCAAGGTGAGGAGCACATCTGCAGAGAAAGCTGCAGGAAATGCACTCGGTCCTTATCATGGGCACTTCAGAAGGAACTGCAAGTCTAATAACGGCTGTTTCTCTCCCTGGTGTGCAGCAGGCACACGCCAGGCAATGCAAAGATGCATCTCTCCCCACCCAGACTAATCAGCAATGGCACTGACGCAGACAGGTGGCCTTGTCCATTTTGCCCCATCCTTTCCTGCGCTCTTTGTCCAGGAAGGTTGACTGTTTAAGATGCTAGGAGACCGTGAGGAGGGAAACCAAAGCTACGGCTGCAGTTACAAGGTGCAAACAGTGCCATTGCAAGCACAAAGCAGCTCTCTTGAGCAGTCCAACCAACAGCGAGGCCAAACAGAGCAGAGAATGATTGTTGTTTCTGCAGCTATTTCAAGGGAAAAATCAGTAGAGGACAAACACAACAGCCGAGATGGCTCTGGTAGTTTTATAAACCTGCCACACTTGCACTGCTCTCTTGCCAAAGAGGAGCTCTCTTGGAAAGCAGGAGAGCACGTTTGCGGCTCACTCTGCTGGCTCCAGTCAGGGAACAAAGACCAATCAGAGCTTCATACTCTACCTCTGTCCATGCCAGCTCAGGCCCACAGCTGATCTTGCTGCACGCCACAGCCATCAGCTTGGTGTGACAAGCTAAAAATGAAAAGAAACACGCTTTTATTTTCTCTGTTCACATCTCTGCTGTGCTCCCTACAGCTGTCGGGCACACTCACACAGCCGAAGCACGCCTGCTGCTGTCCCTGGGTGATGCTGTGCAGCTCTGCACAAGCTGGGGCTAGGACTCTTTGCCTAAGGGATTGGTTTCCTTAAGACCAGCTGGTCACAGCACCACAGGCAGCATCCTTCTGAGGGCTGAGCTGGAGAGCACGTGGAAAAAACCCACGCGTGACCAGCGTCCCATCAAAGCTGGATGAGGCTGTGTTACTAAACATGGGGCGTCACGGGCTGCTAAAGCATGTGGGGGGACAAACCATGGCAGGTACCTGGCAAGAGATCAGAACGAGGGAGACAAATCTCTCGAATCCGCAGCCGTTCCTTGTCACTTTGCTCTGATCTTCCACGAGCAAAAGCTGCACCAGGAAAGCAGGCAGAGGGTGGAGAGAGGAGAGAGAAAGAGCAGGTCAGTTTGCTTCCACGGTTTAGCAAAGACAACGAGGGAAAAACCATGGGACAAATGCCCCCTTAATGGATAGCTTTGGAATGCATTTACTGGGTGAAAATTGCACCTGATGGTCAAGAGTAAGTCAAGAGTAAGCAATATCAGAGAATCACAGAATAGCCAGGGCTGGAAGGGACCTCAAGGATCACGAATCTCCAACCCCTCTGCTGATGGAGATAATGTGATCCTATGAGCTCCGCCAGCCAGCAGTTCTCAGCACTCACTGCCCACCCGTCTGTCCCACACTGTCTCAGCTTACCTACAAGAAGCTGCACAGGACGGTGTGAAGACAAAGGTACTCAGTCGGTGCACAAGTGCAACAAGCGAGCTGCTCAGTCAGAGCTCCAGCGCTCCAATGAAGGGACGCAGCACGCACTGCTCCTCCCCTCATTCTGGCCCTTATGACATCACTGAGGGCCACCAGGCTGCTCCACCATGGCGGACAGGGTGGGGAGGCGAGACCAGTCACAAGGGCAGAAGATTCCAACAGCCCAGCCCAACATTCTGGAATCAGTGGGTGCTTGGAATTCTACCCCAGCCAAATCCTGGAGAAGCTGGCACGGGGTCGTCATGACCAAAGCGCAGGACCTGGCGCTTGCTCTTGTTGAGCCTCGTACAACTGGCCTCAGTGCATCCCTCTGGAGGGCCTTCCTGCCCTCAGGCAGATGGACGCTTCCTCCCAGCAGCGTACCTTGCAGTGCTGGGCCCACGTCAAATCCACACTCCAGTCCTTTTTGTTAAATTCAAGCACCAATCTATTTCACCTGGAAGGAAATAAAGGAGGAGATGGGAGAAACACAGAACTACTGCCAGACTGCTTTATAAATTCCTTACCCCAACTTCCCTTGCCTCATCCCCTACCCCAACTCCTGGATGATGCCCTCAGGCTGATAGTTGGATCTCCAATCCCTAGGACTCCTTTCACAGGACTCCATCAAAAAGACGGTCACGCTTGTTCCCTACACTCAAACTGACCCAGCAGTGGTATCACAGTCACTTAACACACACAGAACAACCAAACCCCGAGCACGCACATCCCTTCCTGCGTTACTGGAGCCCACAGCTCCCCTTCACACCTCCGTGGATCTCTGGTGTTTTACACTGATGCAGCCTCGCTACAGCTCCGTGGCTGTCACACAAGGCCTGCAGGACCTCTTTCTCCGCAAACCCCATCTGCAGGCATTGGTTCATGAGGTTCACCTCCTGTCCTCCTGAGCAAAAACAATGCTGTGTGAGTTTCCTGTTGGCACTGAGCATGAACAAATCTACCGCTGAGCAACAGGATGTGAGACAAGCAGCAGAAGACAACCAACCTGCAGAACCAGCTCGTCTGGGGTCGGTCCAGATGTTTGTCTGCTCCCTTCCACGGCCCAGGCCAAGCTTGTGAGCTGCTCCTCCTTTGTGCAGGGGGAAATGCTGCAGATGCCATGTGGTGGCCATGCACAGCATGCCTTGGACTTGCTTTTCCTCTCTCCATCTTCCATGAGCAAACAGCATCTCCAACCTTTCCTTGCTAAAAAGTCACTCAGGTAAAAAAGAATCTTGCTTTTTAAACTACCTTACTTATGCAGCTTGATCCTTTACAGCAGAAGCTCACCAAGCAAGGACCTACCTCAGACAAGCTCAACCTGCAGGGAAAAGTGATTCCTCTGCGTCTGCAGACTTTGCACACATTTCCAGGTGCAGCAGTCAGCCCAGTTCTCAGCACAGCTTTACCAACCACAGAAATCCAGCTGATGCCCGCCGTGCTGTTCTCTCTTCTGAAACACTGCACTGCTGCAAGAAGCAAGGATTAAAACCACAGAATCACAGCACTGGGCTTGGAAGGGACCTCCAGAGATCACTGAGTCCAACCCCTGCACGACGGGCTCCCTACAGCAGGCTGCACAGCTGGGCGTCCAGGCGGCTCTGGAACATCTCCAGAGAAGGAGAATCCACAGCCTCCCTGGGCAGCCTGTTCCATGCTCACCGTGAAGAAGTTCCTCCTCTTACAAAGAAGGAAAATGTGACACTTGTTGGAAGGGAGGTCACAGAAATCTCCAATCAACAACCATTGCCCTCCAAACCTGTTAGATCTTTAGACGTATAAGAACGATGTAAGAGTTCTTTCTTATTGCTATCTGATACCCCGAGTTTAGGATATTTTTCTAAGAATAGTGAAAAAAAAGATATGATAAGGGGTACTTAAAGCACAGCATCTGTAATCAGATCAGACTCCTGCATTATGAATACTTCCATGAGCATTCCTGCAGAGTGCATCACTTAGTCTCTTTTTAGCCTTGTGTTCACGGTTTTCCTGTAAGAGCTTGTCTAAACACTGCCTATAATCGTGGTTATGCTAGAAGCATTTGGATTTATTGATCCCTAGTGTGATTTGAATAACAAATTTAGGTGTTTTTTTGTTAAGGACAGCTTTCAATTTTCCAATTGAAATTTCAATATTGCATTAGGTGTTGACAACCATGGGGGTACAGCACAGAGAATTACAGGAAGATTAATTTCTCCATCTCCATGCTCCTAGAAATTTATGGTTACAGTTGTGTAGTTATATACAAAGTTTGCAAGATACCAAAGCTAGAATAACCTCTCGGTGTTGTGAAATTAAGGTTCGCAAATACAAATTACAGAATTCAATGATTCTGTGATTCTGAATACAAGAAGTGACTCCTCTCTGATCAGAAATGCCTATTAATTGTGTTTATTCCTTACATTTCTGAATTTTCATTTCACCGGTCCCTCCAGGGAAGGTTACTCAGAATTAGTGAAATGATGGGTAGCACAGCCCTCATCTCCTCTGGCAAACAAAATAGGTGTTAGATTGATGCCTGGCAATTAATTTGGTCTTCAGCACTTAATTCAGAGCCTTCAGGACAGCGACGTTCTGTCTAGGGAAGGCTGTTGTTACTGCAGCAGCAGGATGTCTGGAGCCCAAGTGCAGAGTCTCAGTGTTCCACCAGCCTTGAAGAGGTGCACCGTATGTGCTGGGGCTGATGACACAGACACTGGAGCAAGGCCAGTGTGATATCAGAAACTTGACCAGCAGCTGATCTGTTGTAAACCATCTCCTGACACAAACGGGATCTGGTCGACTTAGGACATGAGCTTTGGGCTGGAGAGCAACTCCCCGAGGAATCACACAACCACTGCAGACCGTTTGCCAGAACCCCATACCAAAACAGCTCATCTGTAATCAGTTTTTAACCTGTGCAGCAGTGATTGGAACAGGCGCACACTCTCTGGAATTGCAGGAATGTTCACAAGTGGAATGTACACCACCTGTGTGCTCTAGCTCTTCTGTGTGCATGCTAGGAGCAGTGATCCCCCTGCACCCAGGGCTGCAATAAAGTCATGTTGGGTTTCTAACCTGCCAACCAGGGATGGGGCATCCACAGCCTCCTTGGGCAACCTGTTCCAGTGCCTCACCACCCTCGGGGTGAAAATCTTCCTCCTCATATCCAACCTAAACCTCCTCTGTCTCAGTTTAAAGCCATTCCCCACTTGTCCCATCACTATCCACCCTCCAAAACAAAACACCTCGGCTGTTCAACAATGAAAGAGCAAAATAACCGACAGCTCTTACTTCCACTGTATGCATTTAATTCCAAACTTAAGGTCACAGGTTACTTAATCATGTGATCATTCCTGTTAGAAGAACTACTGGTAGTGATGTGTAGGAGTAAGGAACGGTTGGAAAAGGTCACGGACATATTAGAACTTGCAGCATTTATCTTAATATATGCCTACATTGCAAAGAATTTTATAAAACACCTGTCACAAGTACTGTGCATTGGATTACACTATATCAAACTCTAAGTAATAATACAGGTTGCTTTTAAATCTACACTTACATGTTTTCTTCCAGCTCCTTGATAAAATTCCTTACTACCTTCAGTTTCATAGCCAAAGCAGTGTTTGAGCTGGTAATGTATTCTTGAACAGCACTGTTGCCTTTAACATCTGTATGTTGAGATATGAAAAGAGAATTTGGTCATTATTTCATGATGAGAGAACCTTGATTTGACACAACAACAATACTGTAAAATGCCACTGTAAGAATGTGGCTTTTCCTTTTTTTTTTTTTCTTTTCTGTTTTTTTTTTTTTAATTGGAATGGTGAGTGTATGGTTGATTCAAGATAAAAATTTTGTTTGTAAGTCGATCCCTATACCTGTTTTGAAAAATATGTGTTTTTAGTTCTCATTATTTAAAAATTGCCAGGTGTGAAGAATCAGGAGGTCATTCATGATACAAGATTAGTAAATATCTCACGTCAAGGTTAGAGGTCATTCTCTGTGTACATTTTAACAGAGGAGCTGCATCTGTACGTAACTGGAGCTGCACACGATGAGCTTTTCTTAAAGGTAGGCAGGAAATTTGGTCTGCGCTGGATCAAAAATCCAGTCCTTTTTTGACTGCTATACTTTTCACTGAGATAAAAAAATGGCATCATTCTGTAGGCTGAACTAGATATACGGAATTCGGCACTGCCCTTCAATTTTGTGTAGTGAACTGAGGGACATCAGAGCTTTACAGATTTCTACATGTTTTCATGGAGAAATCTGGAGAGATCACAGGACGTAACACTGAGCTTCCAAATGAGTAACAAAACACTGATGTTTTTCAGAAGACCAGCAGCTGCAGAGGACCAAGTAGACTGGGTAGCAACGGAGTGCACTGAATAATTGGCTGGATTAAATGAACTGCAGTGTATTTGCAGTGTTTATTCTGGAGTACTGCAGGACTTGACTAATTTTTGGCATCCTATGAGGAGATACTACAGCATTTACATTCTGATTAAATCATAGAATCACAGAATGCCCTGGGTTGAAAAGGACCACAATGATCATCCAGTTTCAACCCCCTGCTCTGTGCAGGGTAGCCAACCACTAGACCAGGCTGCCGAGAGCCAAATCCAGCCTGGCCTTGAATTCATACAGGAATGGGGCATCCACAACTTCCTTGGGTTTTTCCTCTCTGGTAATATTCCAGAGATGTCATGCAGCCTGGAGGAGAGGCCCAAAGTGACACCTGATGAGGACCTGCTGAACACTGAGAGATCCTGCAGTCTGTGTTTGTCTAGTTTCAACTACTGGCAAATTGTCAGGTGGATCATCAGGATCCAGAAGAATGAGTGATCTCCAAAGTCAAAGAAAATCTGCTGATAGTCCATGGAAAGAGGAATCCTCCGGGCCTCTGGCATTCAAAGACAAAGGGAACATGAAAACCAGATGTGTTTCCCTGCCCATGGCAAACACCAGCCTTTCCATCTTACAGTCCATCCTGTCATCAGCAGCAACTGAAACAACATCCCACTCACCTTTGCCATGTCTGGCACAGGTTGCAGCTCTATCTATTATCTCCCTCTGGTTTTCAAGTCACCACTGCCTGTGTCACACAAGGAAGTGCAATCCTTGTACCTGCTGTGCCATGCCCATGGCAACAACAATGCAGATGCCAGCAGCTGATGCCCACAACTACAGCCAGCCTGGACTTATTTTCATTACATATCTTTGTCCTGATGTCCTTCTAGAAGGTGGGACATTTCTCCATCTCAGCAGCAGAGGGCAGGAAGGGTCCAAGGTGAGGGCACACTCTCCTCTATGTTTCTGGCACTCAAAGACAAAGAGAACATGAAAACCAGATGTGTTTCCCTGCCCAAGGCAAACACCAGCCTTTCCATCACAACAGTCCTTCCTGCCATCAGCAGCAACTGGAACAACATCCCACTCACCTTTGCCATGTCTGGCACAGGTTGCAGCTCTTTCTATTACATCCCTCTGGCTTTCAAGTCACCAGAGCCTGTGTCACACAAGGAAATGCAATCTTTGTACCTGCTGTGCCATGCCCATGGCAACAACAATGCAGATGCCAGCAGCTGATGCCCACAAGTACAGCCAGCCTGGACTTATTTTCATTACATATCTTTGTCCTGATGTCCTTCTAGAAGGTGGGACATTTCTCCATCTCAGCAGCAGAGGGCAGGAAGGGTCCAAGGTGAGGGCACACTCTCCTCTATTTTTCTGGCACTCAAAGACAAAGAGAACATGAAAACCAGATGTGTTTCCCTGCCCAAGGCAAACAACAGCCTTTCCATCACAACAGTCCTTCCTGCCATCAGCAGCAACTGAAACAACATCCCACTCACCTTTGCCATGTCTGGCACAGGTTGCAGCTCTTTCTATTACATCCCTCTGGCTTTCAAGTCACCAGAGCCTGTGTCACACAAGGAAATTCAAAGATTGTACCTGCTGTGCCATGCCCATGGCAACAACAATGCAGATGCCAGCAGCTGATGCCCACAAGTACAGCCAGCCTGGACTTATTTTCATTACATATCTTTGTCCTGATGTCCTTCTAGAAGGTGGGACATTTCTCCATCTCAGCAGAAGAGCGCAGGACGGGTCCAAGGTCCAAGGTGAGGGCACACTCTCCTCTATTTTTCTGGCACTCAAAGACAAAGAGAACATGAAAACCAGATGTGTTTCCCTGCCCAAGGCAAACACCAGCCTTTCCATCACAACAGTCCTTCCTGCCATCAGCAGCAACTGAAACAACATCCCACTCACCTTTGCCATGTCTGGCACAGGTTGCAGCTCTTTCTATTACATCCCTCTGGCTTTCAAGTCACCAGAGCCTGTGTCACACAAGGAAATGCAATCTTTGTACCTGCTGTGCCATGCCCATGGCAACAACAATGCAGATGCCAGCAGCTGATGCCCACAAGTACAGCCAGCCTGGACTTATTTTCATTACATATCTTTGTCCTGATGTCCTTCTAGAAGGTGGGACATTTCTCCATCTCAGCAGCAGAGGGCAGGAGGGGTCCAAGGTGAGGGCACACTCTCCTCTATTTTTCTGGCACTCAAAGACAAAGAGAACATGAAAACCAGATGTGTTTCCCTGCCCAAGGCAAACACCAGCCTTTCCATCACAACAGTCCGACCTGCCATCAGCAGCAACTGGAACAACATCCCACTCACCTTTGCCATGTCTGGCACAGGTTGCAGCTCTTTCTATTACATCCCTCTGGCTTTCAAGTCACCAGAGCCTGTGTCACACAAGGAAATTGAAAGATTGTACCTGCTGTGCCATGCCCATGGCAACAACAATGCAGATGCCAGCAGCTGATGCCCACAAGTACAGCCAGCCTGGACTTATTTTCATTACATATCTTTGTCCTGATGTCCTTCTAGAAGGTGGGACATTTCTCCATCTCAACAGAAGAGGGCAGGAAGGGTCCAAGGTCCAAGGTGAGGGCACACTCTTCCTCTATTTTTCTGGCACTCAAAGACAAAGAGAACATGAAAACCAGATGTGTTTCCCTGCCCAAGGCAAACACCAGCCTTTCCATCACAACAGTCCGTCCTGCCATCAGCAGCAACTGGAACAACATCCCACTCACCTTTGCCATGTCTGGCACAGGTTGCAGCTCTTTCTATTACATCCCTCTGGCTTTCAAGTCACCAGAGCCTGTGTCACACAAGGAAATGCAAAGATTGTACCTGCTGTGCCATGCCCATGGCAACAACAATGCAGATGCCAGCAGCTGATGCCTCAAGGACAGCCAGCCTGGACTTATTTTCATTACATATCTTTGTCCTGATGTCCTTCTAGAAGGTGGGACATTTCTCCATCTCAACAGAAGAGGGCAGGAAGGGTCCAAGGTCCAAGGTGAGGGCACACTCTTCCTCTATTTTTCTGGCACTCAAAGACAAAGAGAACATGAAAACCAGATGTGTTTCCCTGCCCAAGGCAAACACCAGCCTTTCCATCACAACAGTCCTTCCTGACATCAGCAGCAACTGGAACAACATCCCACTCACCTTTGCCATGTCTGGCACAGGTTGCAGCTCTTTCTATTACATCCCTCTGGCTTTCAAGTCACCAGAGCCTGTGTCACACAAGGAAATTGAAAGATTGTACCTGCTGTGCCATGCCCATGGCAACAACAATGCAGATGCCAGCAGCTGATGCCCACAAGTACAGCCAGCCTGGACTTATTTTCATTACATATCTTTGTCCTGATGTCCTTCTAGAAGGTGGGACATTTCTCCATCTCAACAGAAGAGGGCAGGAAGGGTCCAAGGTCCAAGGTGAGGGCACACTCTCCTCTATTTTTCTGGCACTCAAAGACAAAGAGAACATGAAAACCAGATGTGTTTCCCTGTTTCCCTGCCCAAGGCAAACACCAGCCTTTCCATCACAACAGTCCTAAGAGACATCAGCAGCAACTGAAACAACATCCCACTCACCTTTGCCATGTCTGGCACAGGTTGCAGCTCTTTCTATTACATCCCTCTGGCTTTCAAGTCACCAGAGCCTGTGTCACACAAGGAAATTGAAAGATTGTACCTGCTGTGCCATGCCCATGGCAACAACAATGCAGATGCCAGCAGCTGATGCCCACAAGTACAGCCAGCCTGGACTTATTTTCATTACATATCTTTGTCCTGATGTCCTTCTAGAAGGTGGGACATTTCTCCATCTTAGCAGAAGAGGGCAGGAAGGATCCAAGGTCCAAGGTGAGGGCACACTATT
The DNA here is from genome assembly GCA_036346035.1 of Crossoptilon crossoptilon. Lineage (NCBI taxonomy): Eukaryota > Metazoa > Chordata > Aves > Galliformes > Phasianidae > Crossoptilon > Crossoptilon crossoptilon. The sequence goes on from JARXNR010000150.1 coordinate 129,702, forward strand.
CCTCTATTTTTCTGGCACTCAAAGAGAAAGAGAACATGAAAACCAGATGTGTTTCCCTGCCCAAGGCAAACACCAGCCTTTCCATCACAACAGTCCTTCCTGCCATCAGCAGCAACTGGAACAACATCCCACTCACCTTTGCCATGTCTGGCACAGGTTGCAGCTCTTTCTATTACATCCCTCTGGCTTTCAAGTCACCAGAGCCTGTGTCACACAAGGAAATTGAAAGATTGTACCTGCTGTGCCATGCCCATGGCAACAACAATGCAGATGCCAGCAGCTGATGCCCACAAGTACAGCCAGCCTGGACTTATTTTCATTACATATCTTTGTCCTGATGTCCTTCTAGAAGGTGGGACATTTCTCCATCTGAGCAGCAGAGGGCAGGAGGGGTCCAAGGTGAGGGCACACTCTCCTCTATTTTTCTGGCACTCAAAGACAAAGAGAACATGAAAACCAGATGTGTTTCCCTGCCCAAGGCAAACACCAGCCTTTCCATCACAACAGTCCGACCTGCCATCAGCAGCAACTGGAACAACATCCCACTCACCTTTGCCATGTCTGGCACAGGTTGCAGCTCTTTCTATTACATCCCTCTGGCTTTCAAGTCACCAGAGCCTGTGTCACACAAGGAAATTGAAAGATTGTACCTGCTGTGCCATGCCCATGGCAACAACAATGCAGATGCCAGCAGCTGATGCCCACAAGTACAGCCAGCCTGGACTTATTTTCATTACATATCTTTGTCCTGATGTCCTTCTAGAAGGTGGGACATTTCTCCATCTCAACAGAAGAGGGCAGGAAGGGTCCAAGGTCCAAGGTGAGGGCACACTCTCCTCTATTTTTCTGGCACTCAAAGACAAAGAGAACATGAAAACCAGATGTGTTTCCCTGCCCAAGGCAAAAACCAGCCTTTCCATCACAAAAGTCCTATGAGCCATGGGCAGCAAATGAAACAACATCCCACTCACCTTTGCCATGTCTGGCACAGGTTGCAGCTCTTTCTATTACATCCCTCTGGCTTTCAAGTCACCAGAGCCTGTGTCACACAAGGAAATTGAAAGATTGTACCTGCTGTGCCATGCCCATGGCAACAACAATGCAGATGCCAGCAGCTGATGCCCACAAGTACAGCCAGCCTGGACTTATTTTCATTACATATCTTTGTCCTGATGTCCTTCTAGAAGGTGGGACATTTCTCCATCTCAGCAGCAGAGGGCAGGAGGGGTCCAAGGTCCAAGGTGAGGGCACACTCTTCCTCTATTTTTCTGGCACTCAAAGACAAAGAGAACATGAAAACCAGATGTGTTTCCCTGCCCAAGGCAAACACCAGCCTTTCCATCACAACAGTCCGACCTGCCATCAGCAGCAACTGGAACAACATCCCACTCACCTTTGCCATGTCTGGCACAGGTTGCAGCTCTTTCTATTACATCCCTCTGGCTTTCAAGTCACCAGAGCCTGTGTCACACAAGGAAATTGAAAGATTGTACCTGCTGTGCCATGCCCATGGCAACAACAATGCAGATGCCAGCAGCAGCAACACCAGACTACGGCGGGCCTGGCCTTATTTTCATTACATATCTTTGTCCTGATGTCCTTCTAGAAGGTGGGACATTTCTCCATCTCAACAGAAGAGGGCAGGAAGGGTCCAAGGTCCAAGGTGAGGGCACACTCTCCTCTATTTTTCTGGCACTCAAAGACAAAGAGAACATGAAAACCAGATGTGTTTCCCTGCCCAAGGCAAACACCAGCCTTTCCATCACAACAGTCCTTCCTGCCATCAGCAGCAACTGGAACAACATCCCACTCACCTTTGCCATGTCTGGCACAGGTTGCAGCTCTTTCTATTACATCCCTCTGGCTTTCAAGTCACCAGAGCCTGTGTCACACAAGGAAATGCAAAGATTGTACCTGCTGTGCCATGCCCATGGCAACAACAATGCAGATGCCAGCAGCTGATGCCCACAAGTACAGCCAGCCTGGACTTATTTTCATTACATATCTTTGTCCTGATGTCCTTCTAGAAGGTGGGGACATTTCATCTCCATCTCAACAGAAGAGGGCAGGAAGGGTCCAAGGTCCAAGGTGAGGGCACACTCTCCTCTATTTTTCTGGCACTCAAAGACAAAGAGAACATGAAAACCAGATGTGTTTCCCTGCCCAAGGCAAACACCAGCCTTTCCATCACAACAGTCCGACCTGCCATCAGCAGCAACTGGAACAACATCCCACTCACCTTTGCCATGTCTGGCACAGGTTGCAGCTCTTTCTATTACATCCCTCTGGCTTTCAAGTCACCAGAGCCTGTGTCACACAAGGAAATTGAAAGATTGTACCTGCTGTGCCATGCCCATGGCAACAACAATGCAGATGCCAGCAGCTGATGCCCACAAGTACAGCCAGCCTGGACTTATTTTCATTACATATCTTTGTCCTGATGTCCTTCTAGAAGGTGGGACATTTCTCCATCTCAACAGAAGAGGGCAGGAAGGGTCCAAGGTGAGGGCACACTCTCCTCTATTTTTCTGGCACTCAAAGACAAAGAGAACATGAAAACCAGATGTGTTTCCCTGCCCAAGGCAAACACCAGCCTTTCCATCACAACAGTCCGTCCTGCCATCAGCAGCAACTGGAACAACATCCCACTCACCTTTGCCATGTCTGGCACAGGTTGCAGCTCTTTCTATTACATCCCTCTGGCTTTCAAGTCACCAGAGCCTGTGTCACACAAGGAAATTGAAAGATTGTACCTGCTGTGCCATGCCCATGGCAACAACAATGCAGATGCCAGCAGCTGATGCCCACAAGTACAGCCAGCCTGGACTTATTTTCATTACATATCTTTGTCCTGATGTCCTTCTAGAAGGTGGGACATTTCTCCATCTCAACAGAAGAGGGCAGGAAGGGTCCAAGGTCCAAGGTGAGGGCACACTCTTCCTCTTTTTTTTCTGTCACTCAAAGACAAAGAGAACATGAAAACCAGATGTGTTTCCCTGCCCAAGGCAAACACCAGCCTTTCCATCACAACAGTCCAGTCCGGACATCATCAGCAGCAAAGGAAACAACATCCCACTCACCTTTGCCATGTCTGGCACAGGTTGCAGCTCTTTCTATTACATCCCTCTGGCTTTCAAGTCACCAGAGCCTGTGTCACACAAGGAAATTGAAAGATTGTACCTGCTGTGCCATGCCCATGGCAACAACAATGCAGATGCCAGCAGCTGATGCCCACAAGTACAGCCAGCCTGGACTTATTTTCATTACATATCTTTGTCCTGATGTCCTTCTAGAAGGTGGGACATTTCTCCATCTCAACAGAAGAGGGCAGGAAGGGTCCAAGGTCCAAGGTGAGGGCACACTCTTCCTCTATTTTTCTGGCACTCAAAGACAAAGAGAACATGAAAACCAGATGTGTTTCCCTGCCCAAGGCAAACACCAGCCTTTCCATCACAACAGTCCTTCCTGCCATCAGCAGCAACTGGAACAACATCCCACTCACCTTTGCCATGTCTGGCACAGGTTGCAGCTCTTTCTATTACATCCCTCTGGCTTTCAAGTCACCAGAGCCTGTGTCACACAAGGAAATTGAAAGATTGTACCTGCTGTGCCATGCCCATGGCAACAACAATGCAGATGCCAGCAGCTGATGCCCACAAGTACAGCCAGCCTGGACTTATTTTCATTACATATCTTTGTCCTGATGTCCTTCTAGAAGGTGGGACACTTCTCCATCTGAGCAGCAGAGGGCAGGAGGGGTCCAAGGTGAGGGCACACTCTCCTCTATTTTTCTGGCACTCAAAGACAAAGAGAACATGAAAACCAGATGTGTTTCCCTGCCCAAGGCAAACACCAGCCTTTCCATCACAACAGTCCTAAGAGACATCAGCAGCAAATGAAACAACATCCCACTCACCTTTGCCATGTCTGGCACAGGTTGCAGCTCTTTCTATTACATCCCTCTGGCTTTCAAGTCACCAGAGCCTGTGTCACACAAGGAAATTGAAAGATTGTACCTGCTGTGCCATGCCCATGGCAACAACAATGCAGATGCCAGCAGCTGATGCCCACAAGTACAGCCAGCCTGGACTTATTTTCATTACATATCTTTGTCCTGATGTCCTTCTAGAAGGTGGGACATTTCTCCATCTCAACAGAAGAGGGCAGGAAGGGTCCAAGGTCCAAGGTGAGGGCACACTCTTCCTCTATTTTTCTGGCACTCAAAGAGAAAGAGAACATGAAAACCAGATGTGTTTCCCTGCCCAAGGCAAACACCAGCCTTTCCATCACAACAGTCCTTCCTGCCATCAGCAGCAACTGGAACAACATCCCACTCACCTTTGCCATGTCTGGCACAGGTTGCAGCTCTTTCTATTACATCCCTCTGGCTTTCAAGTCACCAGAGCCTGTGTCACACAAGGAAATTCAAAGATTGTACCTGCTGTGCCATGCCCATGGCAACAACAATGCAGATGCCAGCAGCTGATGCCCACAAGTACAGCCAGCCTGGACTTATTTTCATTACATATCTTTGTCCTGATGTCCTTCTAGAAGGTGGGACATTTCTCCGTCTCAGCTGCAAAGGTCAAAAATGGTCCAAGGTGAGGGCACACTCTCCTCTATTTTTCTGCACTCAAAGAGAAAAAGAAGATGAAAACCAGATGTGTTTCCATGCCCATGGCAAACAACAGCCTTTCCATCCTTACAGTGCTTCCTGCCATCAGCAGAGATATTTGGCTTTCTTGTGCCCCTTCATCCGTTTAGCATCTGGTATTCTAACGAAAAAGTGCTTACAAGCAATTTTAAGTTTTTCATATTAAATGTCACAGTTAGGAACCATTATTTTTGCTAAATATTTAAAACATTCAACCCAGTGATAAGTGAATTTATGTTGTATTTAGCATTCAGATAATTACTTGAAATTTCTCCCGGAAATTCTGTAATCATCTTAGCGTTCCACTGTTTTCAGTTTATCAATACTAATTAAGTCTTCAATAATACAGTATCTTCTTCCTTTTTTATGCTATCTATATTGCTTCTGAAGCAGACTTACCACAGGATTGAATAAATGTTTAGTAAAGTCCGAGGTGCTTGGATTAAAAATATAACCCCAGTATGGGGTTCCATCAGACTTCTAGAGAATAGCTGAATCTTATGCATTGGTGCCTTTAAGGACTAGAGATTTTCAATAGACGACTGCGAAGTTCAACAGATGAAAAGTGCACGTAATTAAAAAGTGCTGCTTTAATAAACTGTAGTCTCATTGTCCAGCCTTGCGCTGTCTCAGCACATTATTACAGAATGTTCATTCAAGCAGGAATTAAAAGATGCGTCTGCATTGAGAATAACAACGAATAATTAAGAGAGCTTGACTGCAGTCTGCTTGAGGATTCCAGTCTGAAGTGTGTTCCACCTGATGACAGCCGGGAATTTCTTAATCTCACATTTAGAATCATTGCACCTCCGACTAAACACATAGCTAATCACCACTGAAAACCTAGGTGCAATTTCTTCAGTGTGCAGACCAACTACATGTTGATTAACCTTCATGGAGATGGTTCCTGTGTCCTTTTGGGAACTGGACTCAGTCATCTGAAAGTTGATGGCCTTCACCCCAACCTGCCCTTTTCCATGCAGGCAAGGAGGCCAAGAGAAGGTGGATCGGCATGGTTCTGGTGCAGACAGGGGCTGCAGTGTGAGCAGGCCTCCATAGACAAGGCTGTGCCCACACGGAGTGACAGCAGCTTTCGCTGCCAGCAGATTCCCAGGGGACCTGAGCCATGGGCGTTCTTTATCGCAGTCTGTTCCAGTCAGCCCTGGAAGTCTTATCTGGACGTCTGTCGCACTCTGGAATCCACACTGAGGACGCAGTCGCTGTGTCAGAGCAGTTGGCAGAGTCACGGGGAACCGTGACGTAGTTGGCCCAGGGAGCAACAACAAGGCCTGCACTGCTCAGCCAGCCCAGGCCAAAGGGGAGCACGAGAGAGAGCAGAGGAGAGAGGGGGGGAAAGAGGGCCAGGAAGGAAAGGCCTGTGCCTGAATGGACTTGGAGCATCAGCTGCTGACAGCAAACTCGGTGATGGCATGGGCACAGCAGAGCAGGTACAATGCTGGCAGCTTCCTGTGTCACACGGGCACTGGAGACATGGCCGGCACTGGGAGATCACCAGCACTGCTGCACACCTCTGCCAGTCCAGTGAGCTGCTGCTGAGGGGGGAGAGGATGGCCTGAGAGCTGACCTGAGAGGCAGGGCTGGCTGTGTTACAGCAGCCTCTGTGTCCTCCTCCTTTGTCTGTGAGGGCCAAGGGCCAGAAGAGAACGTGCCCAGACAACGAAACCCTGCTGTCCTCTGCTGCTCAGCCGGAGAGATGTCCCACCTTCCTCAGGACGCTGATACAAAGATAAGTAATCAAAGTAAGGCCAGGCTGGCTGTACTTGTGGGCATCAGCTGCTGGCAGCTGCCTCTGTGCTGCCATGGGCATGGCACAGCAGGTAGAAAGATTGTATTTCCTTGTGTGACACAGGCTCTGGTGACTTGAAAGCCAGAGGGATGTAATAGAAAGAGCTGCAACCTGTGCCAGACATGGCAAAGGTGAGTGGGATGTTGTTTCAGTTGCTGCTGATGGCAGGAAGGACTGTTGTGATGGACAGGCTGGTGTTTGCCATGGGCAGGGAAACACATCTGGTTTTCATGTTCTCTTTGTCTTTGAGTGCCAGAAAAATAGGAAGAGTGTGCCCTCACCTTGGACCCGTCCTGCCCTCTTCTGCTCACATGGAGAAATGTCCCACCTTCTAGAAGGACATCAGGACAAAGATATGTAATGAAAATAGGTCCAGGCTGGCTGTACTTGTGGGCATCAGCTGCTGGCATCTGCATTGTTGTTGCCATGGGCATGGCACAGCAGGTACAATCTTTACATTTCCTTGTGTGTCACAGACTCTGGTGACTTGAAAGCCAGAGGGATGAAACAGAAAGAGCTGCAACCACTGCCAGACATGGCAAAGGTGAGTGGGATGGTGTTTCAATTGCTGCTGATGGCAGGAAGGACTGTAAGGATGGAAAGGCTGGTGTTTGCCATGGGTAGGGAAACATATCTGGTTTTCATTTTCTCTTTTTCTTTGATTGCCAGAGGGCATGAGGAGAGTTTGCCCTGACCGTGGACCTTTTTTGTCCTTTGCAGCTGAGATGAAGAAATGTCCCACGTTCTACAAGGACAGCAGGACAAAGTTTCTGCTCTACTGCACCCTCCATGCCACCTGGTGGCACACAGGCTGCACTCTGCTTCTGTACCCTGATTTACAACCTCTACCTTAATTTCCAGTGAGCAAAGCTCGGTGAAGTAAAATCTGCCTTCCTTGAGCTAATTTTGGTTTAACAGCATGAATTGGACACGTGCTGTTACCTTGCATCAGAGCACCAGCCCATCTATTAGCTTCACTCACGTTTTGACAGGTGGGAGAAAAAGCAATCACAGAGCAACACACCCTCCTACATTGCATCTATTTTCTAGATACTGGTCAATAGTAGCAGCATCTGGTTCAGCTTGTCAGTTGCACCTGAGAGATATGGAAATGTTTACGTTCAGATATAGAACATCTGATCTGTTTACATCTGTTTACATTCAGTTTTTGTTTCAGGTCAGATGGGTTACTCTGCCAATTCCTGCAAAAGATGAAGGAATTATTGATGGGGAGCAGAATGCTTTTGTAGGCCCTTTCTTGGCTGCCCTGAATGTCCAAAACATATCTTCATAATAGACCTTTAGAGCATTATTTTAGATATGAACTGAAGCAGTGGATTTCAGAAGACACACCTTTCCAGTCACAAGCCAGATAACTGTGTCTGTGTTTTGTGATTACAGAGCTCTGCCAAATGCAGAACAATGCTTTTACCAGGTGTTTTACTCCTCCATCTACATTTTAACCATGGAAGCCAATGTTAGTGGTTTTGTTTTGTGTGTTTCTTTGTTTGTTGTTGTTTTTCCCTGTTTTATAGCACTCTGGAGACATCCATGACAGTGAAATCCTTCAAACATAAACAATGCAGAATTTCAGCAAATACACCACCACACTTCTTTGTAATTCTTCCGATTTCTTTTCTTTCCCAGAAGCTTCAGAATACTGATTTCTGTGTGATAGAGTTATCCTCCTACCATTTCAGCCTCTACATCATTTGTTTGCCACATAGAAAACAAGAATTCCTAATTGCTGGTTGGATTTCCTTTTCTCTCAAAGATTTTACAAAGATTGTAAATGGCACGCATGCAAATTTAAAACATCTGCAATTATTCACTTTCATTATTTTCCTTTGCATAACATCTTTTCCTATGTTCTGACATCATGTATTACTTTCTAGAGTAGTATCATTCTTCCTACCTTGCTAATCTTTCCTTATGTGACTAAGTTATCAGGTCCTGCTGCTCCATCTCCAGAGCTTTCTATAAAAGCAGCTCTGTGAATAGTTCTACAAATCTAGTCCTAAACAGAGATCTGCAGACTGTGTCACAAAGTATGTGATGAAAGCATCTCTAAATGCACTCCTTGCACTGAACACATACTGCTTCAGCACAGCCAAATGAGCATCAGAATATTGGCTGTGAGAGCTGCTGTACTCAGATACATATATATGTAATATATGAGGGCTGCTCCAAAAGTAACGCCTCCTATTTTCTGATGCAGGCCCATGATATCAGAGGTGCCTGTTGGTGATACGGCAGCAGAGGCTGAACCTTCCTACAAATATTCCATTACGTTTTGTTGGCGTGCCAGCAGATGGCAGCAGAGCTGCAGTTTCCATCGAAATCAATAGCAGGCAGTACTTTTGGAGCAACGTGTGCGTGACATTCAGCATTTTGGTCCCTTATCTACTTATCTGTTGGTAAAATGTGTGAGTGTTTCAAAAACATGTCTAAAGACAGAATTAGCTATGCTGGGGATGAGGACACAGCTAGAAAGCCTATTTCTTCTTCCATAGTTTTGTGCTTGTTATGATACATCCTTCATGAGACAAGTGCTCACAGCAGAGTTCTGGGAGTGTCTGTTTCTCCATTTTCTCTCTGTTTCCTAGTACCCAGAGCAGCTGTTTTCTCAAATCAGTACATTTGGACTACATGTTGTCTTCCATCTGACTACTATGCACTGAAAAATCAAGGATTAATCAAGAGGAAATCAGCTTCTCCATGCTTGTGCATGACATGAGATCTGAGCTGGCCTTTTCAAGACATTCACAGATGTCACTTACAGTCAGGATTCTGGTGCAGACCTGCTTAAACAGCAAAGCAAGGTGTGCTTAAATGCCTGCTTATCAATGCCTCTAATAGAATGCATTCCTACATTTAGTTATGCACAAAAATATTTGTGGATTTTTAATTGTTTGTATGTATTCACGTATATTTCATGGATTTATAATATATAACTATATATAATTTATGTCACTTATATAATTATATAATTAATGTATTTATAGTATATGCAAACATGTACTAATTCTCTCCTTCTTCTACTGACCAGGGATAACTACATACTGGGAAATACTCACAAGTCTGCCAGCAGACTGCTGTTCACAAGGTCACATCCAACCCCGCAGTTCAGGTGGACAATGCAGGTGTGACAGCAGCAGTAGAGGAGCTACTAAGGTGGAAACTCGACCAGTAGTCACATTTCAGCTTAGATCCATCTCTGGAAGAGAGACACCAGTGATACTATCAACACAAAATTAGTGCATGGGCAGTCACTGCAATGGTCTGTGATGGCAGCTGAGCTCCAGGTGTGAAAGGTTTATCTATTGCATTTCTTAATTAATTATTATTTGAATATTATTGACAGGTTTTGAATTGCAGATTTTGGTTTCAGCTGTTCAGAAGGGAAATGCTCCCAAACACCGAACCTACAAGCACAAACTGTGAGATGGTTTTGATACCTCCCATGGGCTCTCTTTACATGGAAACAAACAAACAAATGGGCCCTGTAGGTAAACACAAACCTGCTTTTAGCACCATCCATCCCTGTGCCGAATGTCAGAGGGGATCTGCTCTGTGTCCCACCTGCAGAAAGGCAGTCTCTTGTAGGCATCTGGAGAACTAGATGCTCCAGGAAATCCATCCATTCCTTCTTTCTGCAGTTCTTTTGGCTTAAAAGTGGTCTTTTCAACATGACAGCTGGGTAACTTGTGCTGCTATTTCATTCATTTTGCCCTTCCTTTTGCTTTCCTTTTCATGCTGAGTCAAAGTAAATTTCACTAATTAGCCGGAATGTGTCTCTGTGTCAAACGGAGGTAGAACAGAGATCGGGAGAAGGAAGAGATGCAGAAGATGGCTAAATTCCCAGCAGAATTAACTTTCTGTTTCTAATGATCAGTGAGAAATTAGCTGGTAACACATCTGAGGAGCTGCCAATCTAGGTTTGTCCAGCTAGCTTAGCACAGGTGATACCAGCAAGCAAGCAATGACATAAAAATAGTCAGCATGAAGAACCTTTTGCAAAGAGTTGCCAGAGAATTTCAGATCAGTGCAGACTGTTGGGAAGTTTCTATCAGTGCTGTGCTATTTCATCAAGGATTACTGTAAGTGCAGTGCCATCATTGCCCTCCATTGATTGAAGGTGCCTCCACACATTCTGGTTGTTGGCAGACACTCAAAGACGTGGAAGGTTTGATAGGTAAAAGAGCAACTCCCTCCTTTTCCGTGACAGTTCTTTGTTTGTTCCTTAAACATTCGTATGCAATGTGTTATGCTTTTAGTCAGTCAAGAGAAAGTCAAGAGGGTTTTTTTTTCATTTTCAGAATATAGAGATTGTTGGTTGTTTTTTTGTTTGTCTGCTTTTTGTTTTTTTGTTGTTTTTTTTTCCCCCATAACTAAATGTCTTAACGAAACACAAATAATTTGAAAACCATTCTTCCCAGTTTCCTAGTACAGCCTGTGTGTGACTGGCTAAACACCAACTGTTGCTAGCTCAGCAGGTATACTGCTAATTATTGAACGTCTGACATCTGCTTACCAACACTTGGCCACTATTTCTGGACACCTGCTCATCCCTGAATAGAGATAAGTCTGGAAGGAGGACAGAGGGGAGTCTCTTGATGCCTGCCTGTTGCATCCCAACCTGCCCACAGAGTGAGTCAGTTCGGCCTTGTGTGGAGGCCCTGGCTTCTTTGGAGTCTGTTTTTCTTTTGCTGAGCTGCTCTTATCCAAACGGAATGGCCTTACAGCATGCTTTCTGGTCCTTAACACTATACCCATGCTTTTTGTAACTATTACAGTTCTGTAAGTGAGAATTGATCACATGATTCAACAACTGTATTTCTAAAATATGTTTCTGAAATGAATTATTTTTACTAATAAAGTACTTCTACTTTTTCAAACTGTTTCTAAGGGCAAATTACAAAAGACATTGTGCTGTACTACTTCAGAGCAATCCCACATTTGATAGCCAGTGCAGAAACAACATTCCATCCTACAGCATTAGCTAGTTCAGAGGTACCAGACGTGTATCTGGGTATGGCTGTTGTGCACAACTTCCTGGACACCCAGCAGCAGCCAGGTGAAAGGAAAGTTGGGTTCCAGGGCACTGCAGAGCACTGCAGGTGTTCTATTGCTGCACACATGCAGAAAAGGACACACACCCGACAAAGCTCTGTTCCTTCCCCCATGGCAGGGCGAGGAGTGCCTTCTCATGCCCTTTTCCTGCTACTTCCATGGCACGGAGCACATCTGTGGCATTTGGTCCTCCAGGGAGGAGCAGGCAAGCAGGACACCGCAGAAAGAGCATCTCTTTGCTCTAAGCTGTCAGTGCCATTCCAGTGTTAACAGGAATAGGGCATGTCAATGCCCCACTCACTAGTGGAGAGGGGAGAGATTTTAAAAGGGAAATGAAATCTTCAGTGGGAGATCCTATTGGATTAGCAGAGCAGTGTGATCAGTTCTTGGGGCCAGATTTTTACTCATGGGACGAGATGATGTCCATCCTGAGTATGTTGTTTAACAGGGAGGGAAGAGGAATGATTCGACAAGCTGCCATGCAGGAATGGCAGAAAATGCATCCTCCGGGTCCCGAGGCTGTCCCTGCTGGAGTGCTACAGCCATTAGCAGGCTTGGGACGGGGGCTGAGGGATCAGAAATGACAGCTCCACTCTTTGGGACCACAGAATTAAAATGGAAAGATAAAATAGTTGCAGGGCAATTGTTCTGTGTGCCTGAAGCAGGGACCGATTTATCGGGGAGAGATTTAATGGTTAAATGAGGATTACAGCTGAAAGGTTGTGAAGCAGATATCAGGGTGTCAGTGAATGTGTTAACAATGTTAACAGCTGTGATGAAGAAGAAATGAATCCAAAGGTGTGGGCAGGGGAAGGAAATCGGGGTGGACTCACACTTTTCCCTTACAAAGAACTGTCCGAGGAGGGAGTGGAGCTGTGAAACAGCAACAATATCCCATAGCCTTAGAAGGGAGAGTGGGTCTAAAAGCTGTAATACAGACACTGGTTAAGGATGGTCTTCTGGAACCTTGTCTGTGGCCTTATAACACCCCAATCCTGTCGGCACGGAAGGCAGGCGGCACGTATCGGCTGGTGCAAGATGTAAGGAAATGACTGAACAGTTCTCAAAAGACAGCCTGTGGTCCCTAACCCCTGTACCCTAATGAGTCAGATCCCACACGAACATCAGTGGTTTGGTGTGAGAGACCTGAAAGATGCTTTCCGGACAGCCCTTTGCACTCAGAGAGTCCAGAACTTTTTGCCTTCGCATGGGAGGATCCAGAAACGGGACAGAAGCAGCAATATGGGCGGACTGTTTTACCCCAAGGCTTCACAGAATCACCTCATCTCTTTGGACAAGTGCCGGAGTCACCCTTACCTTCTCGTGATGTTTATCTCGCTCTGCAGCTCCTGCTCTGAATAGTCTTTCTTGTATTCCCGCAAGACAGGCACAAAATGCAGCCACAGCCCCTGCCGCCAAGGTCAGCTCTTCAGCACACATTACCTGAGGAGCACTTGGCAACTCATGCAACCTGAGCAGTGCAAGGAAGACTGTTTCACTTCTTCTTCTCCTGGCTCAGAAATTAATTTTCCTACCTAGAAAATGGAAAAAAAAAAAAAAAAAGGAAAGAAAAAAAACCCTGACATAAAGCAGACACGATTGATACTATGGAATTCTGGAAGGCAAGGGATTTGCCCTCTGTGATAAGAAGTGGACTGCAAAGAACTAAGAAGAGCCATGACCAGGTTGTGAACTTGTGGTTAAAATTAGGAACTGCAGCAGTGCAGGGCTTCTGGAGGTGAGCTGTCTGCTACAGGCCGCCTGGTCAAGGAGCCTGTTGGTGGGAGCTGCTTACTGCAGCCAGCAGAAGCACCGCACTCACTGACTCTCATCCTGATGGGGGATTCCAGTCAGTCTGGGAAATCAGCATGGCTGGCTGCAAGCAATCTGACAGACTCCTGGAGTGCACTGAGAATGACTTTGTGGTGCAGGCATTGGGCACAGCAAGCAGAAGGGAAGCATTGCTGGACATGGTGCACAGCAGGGGTTACGACAGGAGGCGGTCAGGGCTGCAGTGACCATGCCCTCCTTGAGTTTGTGATCTCAAGGAATGCGGGCCTGGCAGGAAGCAAAGTCAGGAGCCTGAACTTCAGGAGAGCCAGCTGCAGGCTGTTCAAGGAATTCTTGGACGAGATCCTCTGGACAGCTGTTTGTAGGGGCAAAGGGATGGAAAAGAGCTGGTCACTTTTTCAGAAAAGAACTTGCTCAGAGCTGAAGAGCTCTCCATGCCTACCACATGAAGTCAAGCAGAGGAGGCAGGAAACCTGTTTGCTTTTTGTTGGGAGGGTGGGAAGGGGCTTTGGGTTAGAGGCACGTCCTGTGCCAGAGCATCCCGATGGCACGCGTGGGATCAGCAGGTCTGTCAGAGAAGCGGGTGAGGTTGCACGCCGAGCTGCAGGAGAGGAAGGGGAGGAGGTGCCAGCACGGCTCTGCACGATGCTCTGCCACACTGGGCAGCTTGATCATGGCTCAGCAGTGGGATCAGACGAGGAGAAGGGGAGAAGGAAATCAAGGATGGGAGGGAACCATCAAACACAGTCGGTGAGTGTCCGTGAAGTCTTGCAGACCCAGAGATTCCCAGGTTGTTTCTGCTTTTGTATCACTTGTGTGCTGCAGGGTGAGCAAATTCTTCTGCTGCTTGATTCTTCTGCAGGAGCCGCCTAAAAGGGAAATGGCCACTGAGCTGCAGACCAAGCAGTACTGCCTGACGTTGGCCAGGGTGAGCTTTTCCTGCCGCAGCGTGATGATGACAGGTCTGGAGATGATCTGCACGGCCAGCTTGTAGGTGGGAGCCAGGAAAGGACATGGTGGGAGGAGAGAGGTGTTAAGCAACAGCCAAGGCATCAAAATGCATCAGAAAGCCCTGAAAAGCATCACAAAGCCACAGCCCAGGAAGCTTGGGAGTATCATGAGCAGCATCCAGGATGCGTGAGATTATTTCCTACCATACCAGATGGTAGCAGAGCTCTCCCCGCAGACATCCCAAAGCCAGACAAAACAGGAACAAACCCGGAGCTCTGCGGCACGCACCCCACAGCCATCATGTTGCAAGCTGGGGTGCCTTGCTGTGTGCTGAATTCATCCCAATCCGTATGAATGAAGACTCTGGAAGCAGTCAAGGCATTGATTGAGCACAAGTGTGCTTTTATTATTGTATAAAAGAGAGGAGGGTGTGAGAGGTCCATGGTGAAGATGGGACTCATCCTCTCTTGTCATGGAGAGAGTGGCTCAGAGCTCTCAGTGCTGCTGTCCGGTGCCTGGGACTGGAGGCCTGATTGAAAGTCCCCCTGCAAGAGGCTCTGCTCCTCCTCACTGACGCTGACCTGCTCCTGCATGGAGGTGCTGCTGTCGGGGCACTCACACTGTGCTTGGGATGGGCTGCACAGCAAAGGCACTGGATTACAATCCAGGTTGCTCACAGTGGTGTCTGGCAAGCTCAGGTCAGCATTTTCAGCAGAGATGGTAGAAATCAGAGCATGAACTTCGATGAGCTCCTTCTCTCCATTAATGTTGTCAGATGGAAGGCTGCTGTTGGACCTGCAGCAATTTGTGCTTCCTAAGAGCTCTCCACTGATGGAAGCACAGAGAGCATCATTGCTACTTGCCCTGGATCTTCTGGGTTGGCAAGGGCTCGATTCACCTAGAAAGGACACACAGGGGTTAGTGTCAAACTTTCACAAGCTGAATTACGACAGTGGTTCTTGATCAAGGGTGAACTGAAGATGTTAGGCAGGGGCTGGAATGCCAGAAGGAGATGCAAGTGCACTGCAAGCTTGAATTCTGTGTTCCTGAAAAGCAGGGTTTTGGAAGCTGCATTTGCACCCTTACCTGCCAGGACTACCACTGCTGTTTCTGAGGGCTGCCTGGCATTGCGCTGCAGTTGGCGTTTGCTCCCAGAGGATGGCTTTCTGAGGCTGAAGCAGCAACACCAACTGCCAGCTGGTGATTCCTCATTCTTGCTGGGTGGATTTTGTCTGGAGAGAGAAAACAGCGAATGCTGTGAGTCGTGCGTGGTGCAGGGTGAGGGAAGAGCTGCACTGAGCTCTTGGCAGCAGTTGCTTGTTCCTAGCACTGCCTGGTTTCTGCAGAAACACAACTTAGAAACTCGCTCTGTTTCCAGCAGTTGAGGATGGCTCCATTCCTATAGCTCAGCCCTGAAGTCTTGCTGGCTAAATTCCCCTCAACTCTGTCAAGCAAGATGCAGAGCATGGGAGCAAAGGCTCCACAGCTGCACAGCACAGCATCTAAAGGATGGCTTTGATTGAGCTGGCAGGCGTAACTGCTTTCTGAGGAACCGTGCAGCCATAAAGGAAGTTCAAAAGCATCTCTGACTCTTACATTAGCACCTCATCGGCCTCATCTCACTGCCATGTTTAATTTCTAGTGCCAGCAAGTCTGACCAACAGCTCTGCTTAGAGGAGAACTGGAATTGGTTTCAGGCACGTGGCCCTGAAATCTGGAAAACCCCACCAGTAGCGTAACCTAGTTTCAGCAAGTTTTGGCACTAGAAATAATGGAAAGAAAAACAGAAAAACCCACCCAAACAGTGATGCTAGGTGCTGGAAAAGAAAGTCCTCTTTACCTGTCAGATGGAAAGTCGATGACTGTGTGGAATTTGCCCTGCCCAGCTGCAGGGCTTTCTTCCACTTCAATGCCCCTGCTGCTCTCTGTCACAGCAGGAGAGCTGCTGTGGCCTCGCCTCTGTGCCTGTGCCTCCTCCAGGCTGAGCAGCTTTGTGGCAGCAGAAGAGACCCCCACAGACTTGGGCCCTGGGAGAGAATTGTGCCCTGTAAGGGAAAACCACAGGTAAGAGCGAGGATCAGAAAGCAGCAGCACAGCCACCACAGTTCTGGGGGAGGTGCTGTATTTTTCTCAGGCTTGCTTCTCCGAGCCACTGGAAGAAGAGGAGCTCAAAATAACCATGTGGGCAGAGGTGTGTTTATGGCAAAGGACACGGTCATCATGAAGAGCAGCTCACTGTATTGAAACAGGCACAGAAAAACCTGAGAAAATGGGGGCAGGGAACTGAGAAAGCTTTGCTGCCACACTTGCATCAAGCTTCTCCTGCGTGTAAAACATCATCATGACACTGACTGTTTCCTCCTTGTAAAGTTTGGGCTTGGACATTCTCAGCATCCAGCAACAGCATGCCGTCTTCTAATGGAAGCCCAGAGGTCTGCTGTCCCCTTGATGATAAAAGAGCATCTCAAAGGTCCTGGAGAAGGCCTGCATTTGATCAAGGTGTCAGGTCAAGATAAAGCTAATGGAGGAAGACACTCACCTGCTCCATCTGCGATGTCTGCTCTGGATTTGGAGCAGAAGAGGACGTCTGTGTGGTTGATGATGAATTCCACAACATCAGACTGCGTCTGCAGCTCCATGCAGGCAGCTCTTCCGCTGGCGCAGGCAGACTCGTTCTGCTGTGATCTGTAGAAAAGGCAGATTTTAGAAGTCATTTCTCCAAGACCGTTTCCCCGAGTCTGAATTGTTGCAGCCAAAAGCTGTCAGCTGAGGCTCTGGAGACTTCCGCAGTGGGCAATCAGTGATGCCACTGCAGAAATTCCCCTGGATGATCAAGGACACGTCAGTCCCATCTCAACAAGACTGCAGAAATTGTCACCTAGACATTGTGCCCGTGGGGTTGGAGAACAGCCCAGGCTCCTGCTCTGCTGTCAGCCACAGATTTTACAGGAGAAGAGCACATTTGATGGAGAAAAAGGGAGGAATGCTTTTCTTAACTGGAGAACAGATGAAGCGTTGTGTTGAAACGGAACCAGAAGTTTACCTTAAGAGGTTTGGAGCCCACACAATGGCTAGGTTCTTGGCATGCATGTTTGTGGTGGAGGAGCTCCCAGCCAGACACGCCAAGTGTCTCATGAGGTACTCCAGTGTCCTGGAAAGCAAGAGAGGCAAATGTTCAGCACTAACGAGCATGCCGTGCTGCAATTCAGAAAGCAAACCTCCATTCATGCTCGTTCTTGTGATTGCTACTGTCACCGAAGATGAAGGAGATCCAACTTGACTGAGTGCCACGCTGCAGCACCAAGCCCCAGCACAGCACAGCCGCAGCCATCAGCTGCACCAAGCGTGCCCCCGTGCCCAGGAACTGACCCCATAAAGTAACCCCATGGAGCCTTCAACCCTTCAGCATACACAGGCATCATGCTGCCGGCGTGAGACAAAGCCTGGAATCGCATCATTGCCCTCTGCAATGCAGCAGGGCTGAGCTCAGCAGGCTGAGGGCAGCACTGACCTGTAGTGAGGAGCGGGCAGCTGCTGGATGACGTCCTGCATTCTGACCAGCCGCTCCTCCTCTGTAGCGGCACCAACAGCATCCTGGAGTAGTGCAGAAAGGGAGCGAGACACAGATCAGGCTAGTAAACCACTGCGAGTAAACCTCGTGGGGCTGACAGCAAAAGGGCCTCAGAGCTGGGGCACTGCTGCAGCCATCTCCCAAGAGGCCCAGGGAAGAGGGAAATGAAAGACGTCGCCTTGTGCTTACCGAGAACTTGCCGTACAGCTGGTGGGTGAGCAGAGGGTTCGGGAGCTCCCTGAAGTACATCTTGCAGAGGGAGCTCACGCTGTGAATGTCACGGACGGTGAGCTCAGGAATCTGCTCAGACTCAAATTCATGCCTGGAGAGAAGGACGCAAACCCGGTTGAGCGAGAGGAAGGCAAGTCCAAAGCCACCCCAGATGCAATCAGGCCGTGTCAGTCGCAGCACTCTTACCGCAGTCTCTGGATGTTGGACGCGACGCCGGACAGGCGGTATATCCCCTGCACCACGCCGTGCTGCTCAATGAACTCAGCGCAGCTCTGGAGGACCTGGGGGACTAAAGAACACGTGCCAGCCGTCAGTGGAGCTCCTTACTCAAGTCCTGCTTCAGGCTGTGCTCCCGTCACATCCCATCCACTGAGCCCAGCCAGGCTTGGCTGAAGCAAATACAGATGTGCTTGTCTCTTAGGAGCATCTGCCTCACTTTATCCTTCAGCCATCAGTTCCCATTCCACGTGTCTCCACAGCTATCAACCTGCCCCCTGCTAGATATGATCTCCCTTTCATCTTCTTCAGATGCCCAAGAGAGGAAGGTCTCAGGAATGGGCTGTTCCTTACCGTCACGACCAGAGTGGAGAAGATGCTCTCCCAGGTCACAGCCAAACACCCTTTCCTTCTCCACCTCCCGCTCGGTCGGTTTCTTTGGGTGGGCCTTCACCAGGGAACGAAGGAAGGTGAGGATCTTGCTGCGTTTCTTGGGCACTGCACAACAAATGGAAGAAACCAGGTCATTTCAGGTTTGGCTCAGTTGGACGAGGCCGAGCACAGCACATTCTACAGAGCACGTCAAAAGGGATTTTCCCCATCCCTGGAGGAGACCAAGGCCAGGTTGCATGGGGCCCTGGGCAGCCTGTTCTAGTCTCACATTAAATGTGGGCGCTGGCAGACCATCCTGAGGCAGGAGGGTTGGAGCATGATGTTCCCTGAGGTCCCTTCCATCCCAAGCCATTCCATGAGTATTCTATAGGTTTGCCAAGTCCAATCATAATCACAGGAGGATTGGGCCAAATCTCTGCCCCATAGTGTGCATGAAGAATCATCAACACAGAGGACAATGTGGGATGGATAAAGGAGGTATTAAACACGGAACCACCCCAAAAAAGACTCCATTTGGCTTCCCCACACCATCAAATGTTACATCCGTACCTGGCTTTGGCACAGAATTGATGAGTGCCTCAGGAACGTTCTTATTAATGAGTTCCACACACTCCCCTGGGAAAAATCCAACCTGTAACAAGAACAAAAAGAGAGGCCAACTATTGCATGCTGCATTTCTCAGGTCTGAACTGTTAAACCAAAAGCCAGGTAGCTTTTTCCTCGGAACGTGCTTGCCTGATGCTCTGTAAGACCATCCAGCAGAAAATGGCCATAGTTAACAGCATAAAGGTAATAATTTTTCAACATTTGCCAAAGGCAAGGTCCTCTGACACCGACACAGGGAAACTGTTTACGTCCATTAGGCATCCTGGGCAGGCAGAGCAGCTCTAAGCTGAGATTCCTGCCTTTACTGAAGTTGCACTCTCCAGTCTGAAGCTTGTGCCTACCTGAAAGCCGTGCTTGCCTCTCCACCAGGGGGTCAGCTCCTTTGGTGGCATGTCGATGACACAGACGATGTCTCCCACCTGCAAGAGATTGCAACGTCAATCCCAGCTTCAGCACGGCTGGGAGGAAAGCACAGCTCAAATGACTGCATTCTTCTGCACTGCCAAACATCGCCGAGCTTGAGAGCAATTGCACCAGTGCAGCTCGGAAGGCATTTGCCGTTGTAAAATTGAACAACAAGGAACGCCTTGAACTGCTTACCTCAAAGGAGAGTTCATCCGCTGCCTGGGCAACGTATCTCTTAACGACATGGGCAGCAGCAACAGCTGGAATATTCACAGCTGACTCCCCATGGTCCAGCAGGGGCTTCCCCATGTTCTCAGTCTGAAACAGAGAGCACAGGCCACGGTGAGGAGCTGAGAACAAACGAGGAGGATTTCAAGGTGAGGAGCACATCTGCAGAGAAAGCTGCAGGAAATGCACTCGGTCCTTATCATGGGCACTTCAGAAGGAACTGCAAGTCTAATAACGGCTGTTTCTCTCCCTGGTGTGCAGCAGGCACACGCCAGGCAATGCAAAGATGCATCTCTCCCCACCCAGACTAATCAGCAATGGCACTGACGCAGACAGGTGGCCTTGTCCATTTTGCCCCATCCTTTCCTGCGCTCTTTGTCCAGGAAGGTTGACTGTTTAAGATGCTAGGAGACCGTGAGGAGGGAAACCAAAGCTACGGCTGCAGTTACAAGGTGCAAACAGTGCCATTGCAAGCACAAAGCAGCTCTCTTGAGCAGTCCAACCAACAGCGAGGCCAAACAGAGCAGAGAATGATTGTTGTTTCTGCAGCTATTTCAAGGGAAAATCAGTAGAGGACAAACACAACAGCCGAGATGGCTCTGGTAGTTTTATAAACCTGCCACACTTGCACTGCTCTCTTGCCAAAGAGGAGCTCTCTTGGAAAGCAGCAGAGCACATCTGCAGCTCACTCTGCTGGCTCCAGTCAGGGAACAAAGACCAATCAGAGCTTCATACTCTACCTCTGTCCATGCCAGCTCAGGCCCACAGCTGATCTCGCTGCACGCCACAGCCATCAGCGTAGGTGTGACAAGCTAAAAATGAAAAGAAACACGCTTTTATTTTCTCTGTTCACATCTCTGCTGTGCTCCCTACAGCTGTCGGGCACACTCACACAGCCGAAGCACGCCTGCTGCTGTCCCTGGGTGATGCTGTGCAGCTCTGCACAAGCTGGGGCTAGGACTCTTTGCCTAAGGGATTGGTTTCCTTCAGACCAGCTGGTCACAGCACCACAGGCAGCATCCTTCTGAGGGCTGAGCTGGAGAGCACGTGGAAAAAACCCACGCGTGACCAGCGTCCCATCAAAGCTGGATGAGGCTGTGTTACTAAACATGGGGCGTCACGGGCTGCTAAAGCATGTGGGGGGACAAACCATGGCAGGTACCTGGCAAGAGATCAGAACGAGGGAGACAAATCTCTCGAATCCGCAGCCGTTCCTTGTCACTTTGCTGTGATCTTCCACGAGCAAAAGCTGCACCAGGAAAGCAGGCAGAGGGTGGAGAGAGGAGAGAGAAAGAGCAGGTCAGTTTGCTTCCACGGTTTAGCAAAGACAACGAGGGAAAAACCATGGGACAAATGCCCCCTTAATGGATAGCTTTGGAATGCATTTACTGGGTGAAAATTGCACCTGATGGTCAAGAGTAAGCAATATCAGAGAATCACAGAATAGCCAGGGCTGGAAGGGACCTCAAGGATCACGAATCTCCAACCCCTCTGCTGATGGAGATAATGTGATCCTATGAGCTCCGCCAGCCAGCAGTTCTCAGCACTCACTGCCCACCCGTCTGTCCCACACTGTCTCAGCTTACCTACAAGGTGCTGCACAGGACGGTGTGAAGACAAAGGTACTCAGTCGGTGCACAAGTGCAACAAGCGAGCTGCTCAGTCAGAGCTCCAGCGCTCCAATGAAGGGACGCAGCACGCACTGCTCCTCCCCTCATTCTGGCCCTTATGACATCACTGAGGGCCACCAGGCTGCTCCACCACGGCGGACAGGGTGGGGAGGCGAGACCAGTCACAAGGGCAGAAGATTCCAACAGCCCAGCCCAACATTCTGGAATCAGTGGGTGCTTGGAATTCTACCCCAGCCAAATCCTGGAGAAGCTGGCACGGGGTCGTCATGACCAAAGCGCAGGACCTGGCGCTTGCTCTTGTTGAGCCTCGTACAACTGGCCTCAGTGCATCCCTCTGGAGGGCCTTCCTGCCCTCAGGCAGATGGACGCTTCCTCCCAGCAGCGTACCTTGCAGTGCTGGGCCCACGTCAAATCCACACTCCAGTCCTTTTTGTTAAATTCAAGGGCGTGTTGCAGCACCGATCTATTTCACCTGGAAGGAAATAAAGGAGGAGATGGGAGAAACACAGAACTACTGCCAGACTGCTTTATAAATTCCTTACCCCAACTTCCCTTGCCTCATCCCCTACCCCAACTCCTGGATGATGCCCTCAGGCTGATAGTTGGATCTCCAATCCCTAGGACTCCTTTCACAGGACTCCATCAAAAAGACGGTCACACTCAAACTGACCCAGCAGTGGTATCACAGTCACTTAACACACACAGAACAACCAAACCCCAAGCACGCACATCCCTTCCTGCGTTACTGGAGCCCACAGCTCCCCTTCACACCTCCGTGGATCTCTGGTGTTTTACACTGATGCAGCCTCGCTGCAGCTCCGTGGCTGTCACACAAGGCCTGCAGGACCTCTTTCTCCGCAAACCCCATCTGCAGGCATTGGTTCATGAGGTTCACCTCCTGTCCTCCTGAGCAAGAACAATGCTGTGTGAGTTTCCTGTTGGCACTGAGCATGAACAAATCCACCGCTGAGCAACAGGATGTGAGACAAGCGGCAGAAGACAACCAACCTGCAGAACCAGCTCGTCTGGGGTCGGTCCAGATGTTTGTCTGCTCCCTTCCATGGCCCAGGCCAAGCTTGTGAGCTGCTCCTCCTTTGTGCAGGGGGAAATGGTGCAGATGCCATGTGGTGGCTATGCACTGCATGCATCCAGTTGATGCCCGCCATGCTTTTTTCTCTTCTGAAACACTGCACTGCTGCAAGAAGCAAGGATTAAAACCACAGAATCAAGAACTGGGCTTGGAAGGGACCTCAAGAGATCACTGAGTCCAACCCCTGCACGACGGGCTCCCTACAGCAGGCTGCACAGCTGGGCGTCCAGGCGGCTCTGGAACATCTCCAGAGAAGGAGAATCCACAGCCTCCCTGGGCAGCCTGTTCCATGCTCACCGTGAAGAAGTTCCTCCTCTTACAAAGAAGGAAAATGTGACACTTGTTGGAAGGGAGGTCACAGAAATCTCCAATCAACAACCGCTGCCCTCCAAACATTTTAGATCTTTAGACGTATAAGAACGATGTAAGAGTTCTTTCTTATTGGTATCTGATACCCTGAGTTTAGGATATTTTTCTAAGAATAGTGAAAAAAAAAGATATGATAAGGGGTACTTAAAGCACAACGTCTGTAATCAGATCAGACTCCTGCATTATGAATACTTCCATGAGCATTCCTGCAGAGTGCATCACTTAGTCTCTTTTTAGCCTTGTGTTCATGGTTTCCCTGTAAGAGCTTGTGTAAACACTGCCTATAATCGTGGTTATGCTAGAAGCATTTGGATTTGTTGATCCTTAATGTGATAACAAATTTAGATGTTTTTTTAATTTTTTTTCCCCCTAAAAATTTGATGAGTGGCCTGAAAATAGTTTGCCTAAAGTAACCTTTAAAGACATGATGGCAATTTGTGGATTCAGCATCCAGTAATTTCCTCAGTACGCTCTGTTTTTAACTTGATAGAGCTAGCAGTAGGAATCTGACAGGTTTGGTTTACAGATAGCAAGGGTAACTACAGGTCCTACTACATCATCATGAGCTGACACAGCAGCTGCATAAAGAATAACCCAAACCAACAAGATATTTGAAAACCCAGATCCTCCTTTCTCAGCCTCAGTGAAGCACAATGTAGAGACGAAAGTTAAGGACAGCTTTCAATTTTCCAATTGAAATTTCAATATTGCATTAGGTGTTGACAACCACGGGGGTACAGCACAGAGAATTACAGGAAGATTAATTTCTCCATCTCCATGCTCCTAGAAATTTATGATTACAGTTATGTAGTTATATACAAAGTTTGCAAGATACCAAAGCTAGAATAACCTCTTGGTGTTGTGAAATTAAGGTTCGCAAATACAAATTACAGAATTCAATGATTCTGTGATTCTGAATACAAGAAGTGACTCCTCTCTGATCAGAAATGCCTATTAATTGTGTTTATTCCTTACATTTCTGAATTTTCATTTCACCGGCCCCTCCAGGGAAGGTTACTCAGAATTAGTGAAATGATGGGTAGCGCAGCCCTCATCTCCTCTGGCAAACAAATTAGGTGTTAGATTGATGCCTGGCAATTAATTCAGTCTTCAGCACTGAATTCAGAGCCTTCAGGACAGCGACGTTCTGTCTAGGGAAGGCTGTTGTTACTGCAGCAGCAGGATGTCTGGAGCCCAAGTGCAGAGTCTCAGTGTTCCACCAGCCTTGAAGAGGTGCACCGTATGTGCTGGGGCTGATGACACAGACACTGGAGCAAGGCCACTGTGATATCAGAGACTTGACCAGCAACTGATCTGTTGTAAACCATCTCCTGACACAAACGGGATCTGGTCGACTTAGGACATGAGCTTTGGGCTGGAGAGCAACTCCCCGAGGAATCACACAACCACTGCAGACCGTTTGCCAGAACCCCATACCAAAACAGCTCATCTGTAATCAGTTTTTAACCTGTGCAGCAGTGATTGGAACAGGCGCACACTCTCTGGAATTGCAGGAATGTTCACAAGTGGAATGTACACCACCTGTGTGCTCTAGCTCTTCTGTGTGCATGCTAGGAGCAGTGATCCCCCTGCACCCAGGGCTGCAATAAAGTCATGTTGGGTTTCTAACCTGCCCACAAGCAGCCCAGGCTGCCCAGAGCCACATCCAGCCTGGCCTTGAATGCCTGCAGGGATGGGGCATCCACAGCCTCCTTGGGCAACCTGTTGCAGTGCCTCACCACCCTCTGGCTGAAAAACTTCCTCCTCACACCCAACCTAAACCTCCCCTGTCTCAGTTTAAAGCCATTCCCCACCTGTCCCATCACTATCCACCCTCCAAAACAAAACTCCTCGGCTGTTCAACAATGAAAGAGCAAAATAACCGACAGCTCTTACTTCCACTGTATGCATTTAATTCCAAACTTAAGGTCATTGCTGAGGAGACCAGCTTCAGAGCAGGTAAGACTGCGCTGGATAAGGGATCTAAGCGAAAAAGGCAACGAAAAAGCTCTTTTTAGGGCTGTTTTGAGGGCTGCACAACCACGTGGAAGGCAGCACAAGCCGCTGCCGGGGGCTGGCAGCTTGTGGGCGGGTTGCTGAGGCAGCAGGGGCGGAGCTAGCCCAATCGCGGTTTAGTTTAAAGAGCTTCCGGGAGGGCCGAAGCCGGCTTCGGCCCACATATCCTTCCAGGTGAGAACGGGGTGTTACCCTCCTCTGACATCGGGGAGGGAGGTCAGAGTGTGAACACAGCCCGCACTGCTCATACATTACCGCAGGGGCAGGTGTGGACGGTGTGTCTTGTGGCAGGGCACGGCAGTGCTTTGTCCTTGTCTTTGTCCAGGAGATCAGCTCTCCTACTGACAGACCTCGAGACTGCAGGTTAAAACATGGTCTCCACCAGGCGGCGCGCTTCCCCCAAGAGGACTGTGGCGACCCAGACAGAGGGCCTGCCGAGAAACGTAGCGGTTCAGGTCTCTGGCTGTAGGGAGTGCCTGAGCCTGCTGCTGCCGGGGGAGAATGGGAAGGATGCCGCTTGTGCGAGGTGCGAGCAGGTGGAGGAGCTGCTCAGCCTTGTGGTGGAGCTTAGGGAGGAGGTAGGGAGATTAAGAGCCATCAGAGAGTGCGAGCGGGAGATTGATTGGTGGTGTGACTCTCTGCGAGAAAGACGCGGAGATTGCAACCCCCAAACGGTAGTGGACCCTCTCCCTTGCCGCGGTCGATTTGAGAGAGCTAACTTGAGGGCAGAGGAGGAATGGCAGCAGGTCCCAGCTCGGCGATGCGGGCGACCCCCATCCCGACCTACCTCGGTTCCCCAGGTGCCTCTGTGTAATAGGTTTGAAGCCCTGAAACTGGAGGGTGCGGTGGCTGAGGATGATGTGGGAGATCTGCCTCCATGCGTTCCCAAGGAGAGGCGTCCACCTCCACGCTTAAAGACTGCCTCCTCCGGTAAAGAAAGGAGGGTGATAGTTGAAGGAGACTCCCTTCTAGGAGGAACTGAAGGCCCAGTATGTCGGCCTGCCCCCACCCGTAGGGAGGTGTGCTGCCTCCCTGGAGCCCGGGTCAGGGATATTTCTAGGAAGCTTCCTAGATTGATCCGCTCCTCTGATTATTATCCCTTATTGATAATTCAGGCTGGCAGTGATGAGGTCACTGACGGAAGCCTGAGGACTATGAAAAATGACTTTAGGAGACTGGGGAGGTTAGTTGAAGGAGCAGGCGTACAGGTAGTATTTGCCTGTATTCCTACAGTGGCAGGGAAGGATGCTGAGACTACCAGAAAAACACACCTCATAAACGCGTGGCTGAAAGGCTGGTGCAAAAGCAAGAATTTTGGGTTCTTTGATCATGGGGCGGTCTACTCGGCACCTGGCCTGGGGTCTGCTGATGGGTCTCACCTGTCTAGAAGGGGGAAACGGATCCTTGCCCAGGAGCTGGCAGGACTTGTGGAGAGGGCTTTAAACTAGGTGTGAAGGGGGTAGGGGATAAAACCAGGCCTCCTAGAGATGAGCCTGGGGGAGCGGCGATGGGATTAGGGATGAAGCGAGGGGCCCGGCTGAAGTGCATCTACACCAATGCACGCAGCATGGGCAACAAACAAGAAGAGTTGGAAGCCGTGGTGCGGCAGGCAAGCTATGACCTAGTCGCCATTACGGAAACATGGTGGGACTGCTCCCATGACTGGAGTGCTGCAATGGATGGCTACAAGCTCTTCAGGAAGGATAGGCAAGGAAGAAGGGGTGGTGGTGTGGCTCTGTATGTTAGAGAGTGCTTTGATGTTACTGAGCTTGTGGCTGGGGATGATAAGGTTGAATCCCTATGGGTAAAGATCAGGGGAAGGGCTGACAAGGCAGACATATTGGTGGGCGTCTGCTATAGACCGCCGAACCAGGATGAAGAGACGGATGAGGTGTTCTATGAGCAGCTGGCAGAAGCTGCGAGATCGCCAGCCCTTGTCCTCATGGGGGACTTCAACTTCCCTGACATATGCTGGGAATACAACGCAGCGCAGAAGAAGAAGCAGTCTAGGAGGTTTCTGGAGTGTATGGAGGATAACTTTCTGATGCAGCTGGTGAGAGAGCCTACGAGAGGAGCTGCCCCGCTAGACCTGTTGTTCGCAAACAGAGAAGGTCTGGTGGAAGATGTGGTGGTCGGGGGCTGTCTTGGACAGAGTGACCATGAGATGGTAGAGTTCTCGATTCTTGGTGGAGCCAGGAGGAAGAACAGTAAAACTGTTACCTTGGACTTCCGGAGGGCGGACTTTGAATTGTTTAGAAGACTAGTAGGGGGAGTCCCCTGGGTTTCGGTTCTAGAGGGTAAAGGGGTCCAAGACAACTGGTTGCTCTTCAAGAAGGTAGTCTTACAGGCGCAGGAGCGGGCTGTCCCCCTGAGCTGCAAAATGAGCCGGCGGGGAAGGAGACCGGTGTGGATGAATAGGGAACTTTTCTTAAGGCTCCGGGAGAAAAAGAGAATCTACCTCCTGTGGAAGAAGGGACGGGTGACTCAGAAAGAGTACAGAGAAGTTGTTAAGGTGTGCAGGGAGAAAATCAGAAAGGCGAAAGCCCAGCTCGAACTCAACCTGGCCGCTGGGATAAAAAGAAACAAGAAACCCTTTTACAAATATATTAACAGTAAGAGGAGGACTAAGGAGAATCTCCATTCTTTACTGGATAAGGCTGGGAATGTGACTACTGAGGATAAGGAAAAGGCAGAGATCCTGAACGCCTTCTTTACGTCTGTCTTTAAAGGTCAGACCAGTTATCCTCAGGGTACCCCCCTTTTTGACCTGATAGTCTCGGCTGGGGAGCAGGCTAAACCACCCACGATTCAGTAGGAAACAGTCAGAGACCTGCTACTCCAACTGGACTGTCACAAGTCCATGGGGCCGGATGAGATTCACCCGAGAGTGCTGAGGGAACTGGCGGAGGTGATAGCCGAGCCGCTTTCCATCATCTATCAGCGCTCCTTGTTGACTGGTGAAGTACCGGAAGACTGGAAGCTTGCCAATGTGACTCCCATCTACAAGAAGGGCTGTAAGGAGGACCCGGGGAACTACAGGCCTGTTAGCCTGACCTCGGTGCCGGGGAAGGTTATGGAGCAGATTGTCTTGAGGGAGATCACGCGACAAGTGCGGGACAACCGGGGGATCAGGCCTAGCCAGCATGGGTTCACGAAGGGCAGGTCCTGCTTGACCAACCTGATCTCCTTCTATGATCTAGTGACCCGCCTGGTGGATGAGGGAAAGGCTGTTGATGTAGTCTACCTAGACTTCAGCAAAGCCTTTGATACTGTCTCCCACAGCATTCTCCTGCAGAAGCTGGCAGTCCGTGGCTTGGACAGGTACACTCTTGGCTGGGTAAGGAACTGGCTGGAGGGCCGGGCCCAGAGAGTAGTGGTCAATGGAGCCAAATCCGGCTGGTTACCGGTCACGAGTGGGGTTCCCCAGGGGTCGGTGCTGGGGCCTGTCCTCTTCAATATCTTTATTGATGACCTGGATGAGGGCATTGAGTGCACCCTCAGTAAGTTTGCAGATGACACCAAGCTGGCTGGAAGTGTCGATCTGCCTGGGGGTAGCGAGGCCCTGCAGAGGGATCTGGACAGGCTGGATAGCTGGGCTGAAGCCAATGGGATGAGGTTTAATAAGACCAAATGCCGGGTCCTACACTTTGGCCACGGCAACCCCAAGCAACGCTACAGGCTTGGGGCGGAGTGGCTGGAAGACTGTGTAGAGGAAATGGACCTGGGGGTGTTGGTTGACGCTCGGCTAAACATGAGCCGGCAGTGTGCCCGGGTGGCCAAGAAGGCCAATGGCATCCTGGCTTGTATCAGAAGTAGTGTGACCAGCAGGAGCAGGGAAGTAATTGTCCCCCTGTACTCAGCTCTGGTGAGGCCGCACCTTGAGTACTGTGTCCAATTCTGGGCCCCTCACTACAAGAAAGACATTGAGGCCCTGGAGCGTGTTCAAAGAAGGGCAACAAAACTGGTGAGGGGTCTGGAGCACAGGCCTTATGAGGAGCGGCTGAGGGAGCTGGGATTGTTCAGTCTGGAGAAGAGGAGGCTCAGGGGAGACCTTATTGCTCTCCATAACTACCTGAAGGGAGGTTGTAGCGAGCTGGGGATCGGCCTCTTCTCTCGTGTGACTGGTGATAGGACTAGGGGGAATGGTTTCAAGCTGCGCCAGGGAAGATTCAGACTGGATATTAGGAAATACTACTTCTCTGAAAGGGTGGTCAGGCACTGGAATGGGCTGCCCAGGGAAGTGGTGGAGTCACCGACCCTGGAGCTGTTCAAGGAACGTTTGGATGTTGTGTTGAGAGATATAGTTTAGCAAGAACCATGGGTGATAGATGGATGGTTGGACTGGATGATCTTATAGGTCTTTTCCAACCTTAGTGATTCTGTGATTCTGTGATTCTGTGATTCTGTCACAGGTTACTTAATCATGTGATCCTTCCTGTCAGAAGAACTACTGGTAGTGATGTGTAGGAGTAAGGAACAGTTTGAAAAGGTCATGGACATATTAGAACTTGCAGCATTTATTATTAAGATATATATTATTAAGATATATTTATCTTAATATATGCCTACATTGCAAAGAATTTTATAAAACACATGCTACAAGTACTGTGCATTGGATTACACTATATCAAGCTCTAAGTAACAATATAGGTTGCTTTTAAATCTACACTTACGTGTTTTCTTGAAACTCCTTGATAAAATTCCTTACTACCTTCAGTTTCATAGCCAGAGCAGTGCTTGAGCTGGTAATGTATTCTTGAACAGCACTGCTGCCTTTAACATTTGTATGTTTAGATATGAAAAGAGAATTTGGTCATTATTTCACGATGAGAGAATCTTGATTTGACACAACAGAATTACAATACTGTAAAATGCCACTGTAAGAATGTGGCTTTTCTTTTCTTTTCTTTTCTTTTCTTTTCTTTTCTTTTCTTTTCTTTTCTTTTCTTTTCTTTTCTTTTCTTTTCTTTTCTTTTCTTTTCTTTTCTTTTCTTTTCTTTTTTTTTTCTGTTTTTTTTTTTTTCTTTTAATTAGAATGGTGAGTGTATGGTTGATTCAAGATAAAAATTTTGTTTGTAAGTTGATCTCTATACCTCTTTAAAAAATATGTGTTTTTATTTCTCATTATTTAAAAATTGCCAGGCGTGAAGAATCAGGAGATCATTCATGATACAAGATTAGTAAATATCTCACGTCAAGGTTAGAGGTCATTCTCTGTGTACATTTTAACAGAGGAGCTGCATCTGTACGTAACTGTAGCTGCACATGATGAGCTCTTCTTAAAGGTAGGCAGGAAATTTGGTCTGCGCTGGAGCAAAAATCCAGTCCTTTTTTGACTGCTATACTTTTCACTGAGATAAAAAAATGGCATCATTCTGTAGGCTGAACTAGATATATGGAATTTGGCACTGCCCTTCAATTTTGTGTAGTGAACTGAGGGACATCAGAGCTTTACAGATTTCTACATGTTTTCATGGAGAAATCTAGAGAGATCACAGGACATGATAGAATCACAGAATGCCCTGGGTTGAAAAGGACACCATGATCCACCCAGTTTCAACCCCCTGCTCTGTGCAGAAACTGAAACAACATCCCACTCACCTTTGCCATGTCTGGCAGTGGTTGCAGCTCTTTCTATTACATTCCTCTGGCTTTCAAGTCACCAGAGCCTGTGTCACACAAGGAAATGCAATCTTTGTACCTGCTGTGCCATGCCCATGGCAACAACAATGCAGATGCCAGCAGCTGATGCCCACAAGGACAGCCAGCCTGGACTTATTTTCATTACATATCTTTGTCCTGATGTCCTTCTAGAAGGTGGGACATTTCTCCATCTCAGCACCAGAGCGTAGGAGGGTTGCAAGGTGAGGGCACACTCTCCTCTATTTTTCTGGCACTCAAAGACAAAGAGAACATGAAAACCAGATGTGTTTCCCTGCCCATGGCAAACACCAGCCTTTCCATCACTACAGTCCTTCCTGCCATCAGCAGCAACTGAAACAACATCCCACTCACCTTTGCCATGTCTGTCAGGGGTTGCAACACTTTCTATTATCTCCCTCTGGTTTTCAAGTCACCAGAGCCTGTGTCACACAAGGAAATGCAATCTTTGTACCTGCTGTGCCATGCCCATGGCAACAACAATGCAGATGCCAGCAGCTGATGTCCACAAGTACAACCAGACTGGACTTATTTTCATTACATATCTTTGTCCTGATGTCCTCCCAGAAGGTGGGACATTTCTCCATCTCAGCAGCAGAGGGCAGGAAGGGTGCAAGGTGAGGGCACACTCTCCTCTATTTTTCTGGCACTCAAAGACAAAGAGAACATGAAAACCAGATGTGTTTCCCTGCCCATGGCAAACACCAGCCTTTCCATCACTACAGTCCTTCCTGCCATCAGCAGCAACTGAAACAACATCCCACTCACCTTTGCCATGTCTGGCAGTGGTTGCAGCTCTTTCTATTACATCCCTCTGGCTTTCAAGTCACCAGAGCCTGTGTCACACAAGGAAATTCAAAGATTGTACCTGCTGTGCCATGCCCATGGCAACAACAATGCAGATGCCAGCAGCTGATGCCCACAAGGACAGCCAGCCTGGACTTATTTTCATTACATATCTTTGTCCTGATGTCCTTCTAGAAGGTGGGACATTTCTCCATCTCAGCAGCAGAGGGCAGGAAGGGTCCAAGGTGAGGGCACACTCTCCTCTATTTTTCTGGCACTCAAAGACAAAGAGAACATGAAAACCAGATGTGTTTCCCTGCCCATGGCAAAAACCAGCCTTTCCATCCCTACAGTCCTTCCTGCCATCAGCAGCAATTGAAACACCATCCCACTCACCTTTGCCATGTCTGGCAGTGGTTGCAGCTCTTTCTGTTACATCCCTCTGGCTTTCAAGTCACCAGAGCCTGTGTCACACAAGGAAATGCAATCTTTGTACCTGCTGTGCCATGCCCATGGCAACAACAATGCAGATGCCAGCAGCTGATGCCCACAAGTACAGCCAGCCTGGACTTATTTTCATTACATATCTTTGTCCTGATGTCCTTCTAGAAGGTGGGATGGGACATTTCTCCATCTCAGCAGCAGAGGGCAGGAAGGGTCCAAGGTAAGGGCACACTCTTCCTCTATTTTTCTGGCACTCAAAGACAAAGAGAACATGAAAACCAGATGTGTTTCCCTGCCCATGGCAAACACCAGCCTTTCCATCACTACAGTCCTTCCTGCCATCAGCAGCAACTGAAACAACATCCCACTCACCTTTGCCATGTCTGGCACAGGTTGCAGCTCTTTCTATTACATCCCTCTGGCTTTCAAGTCACCAGAGCCTGTGTCACACAAGGAAATTCAAAGATTGTACCTGCTGTGCCATGCCCATGGCAACAACAATGCAGATGCCAGCAGCTGATGCCCACAAGGACAGCCAGCCTGGACTTATTTTCATTACATATCTTTGTCCTGATGTCCTTCTAGAAGGTGGGACATTTCTCCATCTCAGCAGCAGAGGGCAGGAAGGGTCCAAGGTGAGGGCACACTCTCCTCTATTTTTCTGGCACTCAAAGACAAAGAGAACATGAAAACCAGATGTGTTTCCCTGCCCATGGCAAACACCAGCCTTTCCATCACTACAGTCCTTCCTGCCATCAGCAGCAACTGAAACAACATCCCACTCACCTTTGCCATGTCTGGCAGTGGTTGCAGCTCTTTCTATTACATCCCTCTGGCTTTCAAGTCACCAGAGCCTGTGTCACACAAGGAATTGCAATCTTTGTACCTGCTGTGCCATG
This sequence comes from Crossoptilon crossoptilon, assembly GCA_036346035.1. Lineage (NCBI taxonomy): Eukaryota > Metazoa > Chordata > Aves > Galliformes > Phasianidae > Crossoptilon > Crossoptilon crossoptilon. The sequence goes on from JARXNR010000150.1 coordinate 162,524, forward strand.
CCCATGGCAACAACAATGCAGATGCCAGCAGCTGATGCCCACAAGTACAGCCAGCCTGGACTTATTTTCATTACATATCTTTGTCCTGATGTCCTTCTAGAAGGTGGGACATTTCTCCATCTCAGCAGCAGAGGGCAGGAAGGGTGCAAGGTGAGGGCACACTCTCCTCTATTTTTCTGGCACTCAAAGACAAAGAGAACATGAAAACCAGATGTGTTTCCCTGCCCATGGCAAACACCAGCCTTTCCATCACTACAGTCCTTCCTGCCATCAGCAGCAACTGAAACAACATCCCACTCACCTTTGCCATGTCTGGCAGTGGTTGCAGCTCTTTCTATTACATCCCTCTGGCTTTCAAGTCACCAGAGCCTGTGTCACACAAGGAAATGCAATCTTTGTACCTGCTGTGCCATGCCCATGGCAACAACAATGCAGATGCCAGCAGCTGATGCCCACAAGTACAGCCAGCCTGGACTTATTTTCATTACATATCTTTGTCCTGATGTCCTTCTAGAAGGTGGGACATTTCTCCATCTCAGCAGCAGAGGGCAGGAGGGATCCAAGGTGAGGGCACACTCTCCTGTATTTTTCTGCCACTCAAAGACAAAGTGAACATGAAAACCAGATGTATTTCCCTGCCCATGGCAAACAACAGCCGCTCCTTCCCTACAGCCCTTCCTGCCATCAGCAGCAACTGAAACAACATCCCACTCACCTTTGCCATGTCTGGCACAGGTTGCAGCTCTTTCTATTACATCCCTCTGGCTTTCAAGTCACCAGAGCCTGTGTCACACAAGGAAATTCAAAGATTGTACCTGCTGTGCCATGCCCATGGCAACAACAATGCAGATGCCAGCAGCTGATGCCCACAAGTACAGCCAGCCTGGACTTATTTTCATTACATATCTTTGTCCTGATGTCCTTCTAGAAGGTGGGACATTTCTCCATCTCAGCAGAAGAGGGCAGGAGTGGTGCAAGGTGAGGGCACACTCTCCTCTATTTTTCTGGCACTCAAAGACAAAGAGAACATGAAAACCAGATGTGTTTCCCTGCCCATGGCAAACACCAGCCTTTCCATCCTTACAGTCCTTCCTGCCATCAGCAGCAACTGAAACAACATCCCACTCACCTTTGCCATGTCTGGCAGTGGTTGCAGCTCTTTCTATTACATCCCTCTGGCTTTCAAGTCACCAGAGCCTGTGTCACACAAGGAAATTCAAAGATTGTACCTGCTGTGCCATGCCCATGGCAACAACAATGCAGATGCCAGCAGCTGATGCCCACAAGTACAGCCAGCCTGGACTTATTCTCATTACATATCTTTGTCCTGATGTCCTCTTAGAAGGTGGGACATGTCCCCATCTCAGCAGCAGAGGGCAGGAGTGGTGCAAGGTGAGGGCACACTCTCCTCTATGTTTCTGGCACTCAAAGACAAAGAGAACATGAAAACCAGATGTGTTTCCCTGTCCATGGCAAACAACAGCCCTTCCATCCTTACAGTCCTTACTGCCATCAGCAGCAACTGGAACAACATCCCACTCACCTTTGCCATGTCTGTCAGTGGTTGCAGCTCTTTCTATTACATCAATCTGGCTTTCAAGTCACCAGAGCCTATGTAACACAAGGAAATTCAGAGTTTGTACCTGCTGTGCCATGCCCATGGCAACAACAATGCAGATGCCAGCAGCTGATGCCCGCAAGTACAGCCAGCCTGGACTTATTTTCATTACATATCTTTGTCCTGATGTCCTTCTACAAGGTGGGACATTTCTCCATCTCAGCACCAGAGCGCAGGAGGGTTGCAAGGTGAGGGCACACTCTCCTGTATTTTTCTGGCACTCAAAGACAAAGAGAACATGAAAACCAGATGTGTTTCCCTGCCCATGGCAAACACCAGCCTTTCCATCACTACAGTCCTTCCTGCCATCAGCAGCCAAAGACACAACATCCCACTCACATTTGCCATGTCTGTCAGGCGTTGCAGCTCTTTCTATTATCTCCCTCTGGCTTTCAAGTCACCAGAGCCTGTGTCACACAAGGAAATTCAAAGATTGTACCTGCTGTGCCATGCCCATGGCAAGAACAATGCAGATGCCAGCAGCTGATGCCCGCAAAGACAGCCAGCCTGGACATATTTTCATTACATACCTTTGTCCTGATGTCCTTCTAGAAGGTGGGACATTTCTCCATCTCAGCAGCAGAGGGCAGGAAGGTTGCAAGGTGAGGGCACACTCTCCTCTATTTTTCTGGCACTCAAAGACAAAGAGAACATGAAAACCAGATGTGTTTCCCTGCCCATGGCAAACACCAGCCTTTCCATCACTACAGTCCTTCCTGCCATCAGCAGCAACTGGAACAACATCCCACTCACCTTTGCCATGTCTGGCAGTGGTTGCAGCTCTTTCTATTACATCCCTCTGGCTTTCAAGTCACCAGAGCCTGTGTCACACAAGGAAATTCAAAGATTGTACCTGCTGTGCCATGCCCATGGCAACAACAATGCAGATGCCAGCAGCTGATGCCCGCAAAGACAGCCAGCCTGGACTTCTTTTCATTACATACCTTTCTCCTTATGTCCTTCTAGAAGGTGGGACATTTCTGCATCTCAACAGAAGAGGGCAGGAAGGGTCCAAGGTAAGGGCACACTCTCCTCTATTTTTCTGGCACTCAAAGACAAAGAGAACATGAAAACCAGATGTGTTTCCCTGCCCATGGCAAACACCAGCCTTTCCATCACTACAGTCCTTCCTGCCATCAGCAGCAACTGAAACAACATCCCACTCACCTTTGCCATGTCTGGCAGTGGTTGCAGCTCTTTCTATTACATCCCTCTGGCTTTCAAGTCACCAGAGTCTGTGACACACAAGGAAATTCAAAGATTGTACCTGCTGTGCCATGCCCATGGCAACAACAATGCAGATGCCAGCAGCTGATGCCCACAAGTACAGCCAGCCTGGACTTATTTTCATTACATATCTTTGTCCTGATGTCCTTCTAGAAGGTGGGACATTTCTCCATCTCAGCACCAGAGCGTAGGAGGGTTGCAAGGTGAGGGCACACTCTCCTCTATTTTTCTGGCACTCAAAGACAAAGAGAACATGAAAACCAGATGTGTTTCCCTGCCCATGGCAAACACCAGCCTTTCCATCACTACAGTCCTTCCTGCCATCAGCAGCAACTGAAACAACATCCCACTCACCTTTGCCATGTCTGTCAGGGGTTGCAACACTTTCTATTATCTCCCTCTGGCTTTCAAGTCACCAGAGCCTGTGTCACACAAGGAAATTCAAAGATTGTACCTGCTGTGCCATGCCCATGGCAACAACAATGCAGATGCCAGCAGCTGATGCCCACAAGGACAGCCAGCCTGGACTTATTTTCATTACATATCTTTGTCCTGATGTCCTTCTAGAAGGTGGGACATTTCTCCATCTCAGCACCAGAGCGCAGGAGGGTTGCAAGGTGAGGGCACACTCTCCTCTATTTTTCTGGCACTCAAAGACAAAGAGAACATGAAAACCAGATGTGTTTCCCTGCCCATGGCAAACACCAGCCTTTCCATCACTACAGTCCTTCCTGCCATCAGCAGCAACTGAAACAACATCCCACTCACCTTTGCCATGTCTGGCACAGGTTGCAGCTCTTTCTATTACATCCCTCTGGCTTTCAAGTCACCAGAGCCTGTGTCACACAAGGAAATTCAAAGATTGTACCTGCTGTGCCATGCCCATGGCAACAACAATGCAGATGCCAGCAGCTGATGCCCACAAGTACAGCCAGCCTGGACTTATTTTCATTTTCATTACATATCTTTGTCCTGATGTCCTTCTACAAGGTGGGACATTTCTCCATCTCAGCACCAGAGCGCAGGAGGGTCCAAGGGTGCAAGGTGAGGGCACATTCTCCTCTATTTTTCCGCACTCAAAGAAAAGGGAACATGAAAACCAGATGTGTTTCCCTGCCCATGGCAAACACCAGCCTTTCCATCACTACAGTCCTTCCTGCCATCAGCAGCAACTGAAACAACATCCCACTCACCTTTGCCATGTCTGGCACAGGTTGCAGCTCTTTCTATTACATCCCTCTGGCTTTCAAGTCACCAGAGCCTGTGTCACACAAGGAAATGCAAAGATTGTACCTGCTGTGCCATGCCCATGGCAACAACAATGCAGATGCCAGCAGCTGATGCCCACAAGTACAGCCAGCCTGGACTTATTTTCATTACATATCTTTGTCCTGATGTCCTTCTAGAAGGTGGGACATTTCTCCATCTCAGCAGCAGAGCGCAGGAGGGTTGCAAGGTGAGGGCACACTCTCCTCTATTTTTCTGGCACTCAAAGACAAAGAGAACATGAAAACCAGATGTGTTTCCCTGCCCATGGCAAACACCAGCCTTTCCATCACTACAGTCCTTCCTGCCATCAGCAGCAACTGGAACAACATCCCACTCACCTTTGCCATGTCTGCAACAGGTTGCAGCTCTTTCTATTACCTCCCTCTGGCTTTCAAGTCACCAGAGCCTGTGTCACACAAGGAAATTCAAAGATTGTACCAGCTGTGCCATGCCCATGGCAACAACAATGCAGATGCCAGCAGCTGATGCCAACAAGACAGCCAGCCTGGACTTATTCTCATTACATATCTTTGTACGGATGTCCTTCTAGAAGGTGGGACATGTCTCCATCTCAGCAGCGGAGGGAAGGAGTGGTGCAAGGTGAGGGCACACTCTCCTCTATTTTTCAGGCACTCAAAGACAAAGAGAACATGGAAACCAGATGTGTTTCCCTGCCCATGGCAAACACCTGCCTTTCCATCACTACAGTCCTTCCTGCCATCAGCAGCAACTGGAACAACATCCCACTCACCTTTGCCATGTCTGGCAGTGGTTTCAGCTCCTTCTTTTACATTCCTCTGGTTTTCAAGTCACCAGAGCCTGTGTCACACAAGGAAATTCAAAGATTGTACCTGCTGTGCCATGCCCATGGCAACAACAATGCAGATGCCAGCAGCTGATGTCCACAAGTACAGCCAGCCTGGACTTATTTTCATTACATATCTTTGTCCTGATGTCCTTCTAGAAGGTGGGACATTTCTCCATCTCAGCAGCAGAGGGCAGGAAGGGTGCAAGGTGAGGGCACACTCTCCTCTATTTTTCTGGCACTCAAAGACAAAGAGAACATGAAAACCAGATGTGTTTCCCTGCCCATGGCAAACACCAGCCTTCCCATCCAACAGTCCTTCCTGCCATCAGCAGCAACTGAAACAACATCCCACTCACCTTTGCCATGTCTGGCACAGGTTGCAGCTCTTTCTATTACATCCCTCTGGCTTTCAAGTCACCAGAGCCTGTGTCACACAAGGAAATTCAAAGATTGTACCTGCTGTGCCATGCCCATGGAAACAACAATGCAGATGCCAGCAGCTGATGCCCACAAGTGCAGCCAGCCTGGACTTATTTTCATTACATATCTTTGTCCTGCTGTCCTCCTAGAAGGTGGGACATTATTCCATCTCAGCAGCTGAGGGCAGGAGCGGTGCGAGGTGAGGGCACACTCTCCTCTATTTTTCTGGCACTCAAAGAGAAAGAGAATATGAAAACAAGATATGATTCCCTACCAATGGCAAACAACAGCCGCTCCTTACTTACCGCCCTTCCTGCCATCAGCAGAAACTGAAAAAACATCCCACTTACCTTTGCCATGTCTGTCAGGGGTTGCAACGCTTTCTATTATATCCCTCTAGTTTTCAAGTCACCAGAGCCTGTGTCACACAAGGAAATTCAAAGATTGTACCTGCTGTGCCATGCCCATGGCAACAACAATGCAGATGCCAGCAGCTGATGCCCACAAGTACAGCCAGCCTGGACTTATTTTCATTACATATCTTTGTCCTGATGTTCTTGTAGAAGGTCGGACATTTCTATATCTCAGCAGCAGAGGGCAGGAGGGGTGCAAGGTGAGGGCATACTCTCCTCTATTTTTCTGGCACTCAAAGACAAAGAGAACATGAAAACCAGATGTGTTTCCCTGCCCATGGCAAACACCAGCCTTTCCATCACTACAGTCCTTCCTGCCATCAGCAGCAACTGAAACAACATCCCACTCACCTTTGCCATGTCTGTCAGGGGTTGCAGCTCTTTCTATTACCTCCCTCTGGCTTTCAAGTCACCAGAGCCTGTGTCACACAAGGAAATGCAATCTTTGTACCTGCTGTGCCATGCCCATGGCAACAACAATGCAGATGCCAGCAGCTGATGCCCACAAGTACAGCCAGCCTGGACTTATTTTCATTACATATCTTTGTCCTGATGTCCTTCTAGAAGGTGGGACATTTCACCAACTTAGCAGCAGTGGGCAGGAGGGGTGCAAGGTGTGGGCACACTCTCCTCTATTTTTCTGGCACTCAAAGACAAAGAGAACATGAAAACCAGATGTGTTTCCCTGCCCATGGCAAACACCAGCCTTTCCATCACTACAGTCCTTCCTGCCATCAGCAGCAACTGAAACAACATCCCACTCACCTTTGCCATGTCTGGCAGTGGTTGCAGCTCTTTCTATTACATCCCTCTGGCTTTCAAGTCACCAGAGCCTGTGTCACACAAGGAAATTCAAAGATTGTACCTGCTGTGCCATGCCCATGGCAACAACAATGCAGATGCCAGCAGCTGATGCCCACAAGTACAGCCAGCCTGGACTTATTTTCATTACATATCTTTGTCCTGATGTCCTTCTAGAAGGTGGGACATTTCTCCATCTCAGCACCAGAGCGTAGGAGGGTTGCAAGGTGAGGGCACACTCTCCTCTATTTTTCTGGCACTCAAAGACAAAGAGAACATGAAAACCAGATGTGTTTCCCTGCCCATGGCAAACACCAGCCTTTCCATCACTACAGTCCTTCCTGCCATCAGCAGCAACTGAAACAACATCCCACTCACCTTTGCCATGTCTGGCACAGGTTGCAGCTCTTTCTATTACCTCCCTCTGGCTTTCAAGTCACCAGAGCCTGTGTCACACAAGGAAATGCAATCTTTGTACCTGCTGTGCCATGCCCATGGCAACAACAATGCAGATGCCAGCAGCTGATGCCCACAAGTACAGCCAGCCTGGACTTATTTTCATTACATATCTTTGTCCTGATGTCCTTCTAGAAGGTGGGACATTTCTGCATCTCAACAGAAGAGCGCAGGAGGGTTGCAAGGTGAGGGCACACTCTCCTCTATTTTTCTGGCACTCAAAGACAAAGAGAACATGAAAACCAGATGTGTTTCCCTGCCCATGGCAAACACCAGCCTTTCCATCACTACAGTCCTTCCTGCCATCAGCAGCAACTGGAACAACATCCCACTCACCTTTGCCATGTCTGTCAGGGGTTGCAACACTTTCTATTATCTCCCTCTGGCTTTCAAGTCACCAGAGCCTGTGTCACACAAGGAAATTCAAAGATTGTACCTGCTGTGCCATGCCCATGGCAACAACAATGCAGATGACAGCAGCTGATGCCCACAAGTACAACCAGACTAGACTTATTTTCATTACATATCTTTGTCCTGATGTCCTCCCAGAAGGTGGGACATTTCTCCATCTCAGCAGCAGAGGGCAGGAAGGGTGCAAGGTGAGGGCACACTCTCCTCTATTTTTCTGGCACTCAAAGACAAAGAGAACATGAAAACCAGATGTGTTTCCCTGCCCATGGCAAACACCAGCCTTTCCATCACTACAGTCCTTCCTGCCATCAGCAGCAACTGAAACAACATCCCACTCACCTTTGCCATGTCTGTCAGGGGTTGCAGCTCTTTCTATTACATCCCTCTGCCTTTCAGGTCACCAGAGACTGTGTCACACAAGGAAATTCAAAGATTGTACCTGCTGTGCCATGCCCATGGCAACAACAATGCAGATGCCAGCAGCTGATGCCCACAAGTACAGCCAGCCTGGACTTATTTTCATTACATATCTTTGTCCTGATGTCCTTCTAGAAGGTGGGACATTTCTCCATCTCAGCAGCAGAGGGCAGGAGGGGTGCAAGGTGAGGGCACACTCTCCTCTATTTTTCTGGCACTCAAAGACAAAGAGAACATGAAAACCAGATGTGTTTCCCTGCCCATGGCAAACACCAGCCTTTCCATCACTACAGTCCTTCCTGCCATCAGCAGCAACTGAAACAACATCCCACTCACCTTTGCCATGTCTGTCAGGGGTTGCAACACTTTCTATTATCTCCCTCTGGCTTTCAAGTCACCAGAGCCTGTGTCACACAAGGAAATTCAAAGATTGTACCTGCTGTGCCATGCCCATGGCAACAACAATGCAGATGCGCCAGCAGCTGATGCCCACAAGTACAGCCAGCCTGGACTTATTTTCATTACATATCTTTGTCCTGATGTCCTCCTAGAAGGTGGGACATTTCTCCATCTCAGCAGCAGAGGGAAGGAGCGGTGCAAGGTGAGGGCACACTCTCCTCTATGTTTCTGGCACTCAAAGACAAAGAGAACATGAAAACCAGATGTGTTTCCCTGCCCATGGCAAACACCAGCCTTTCCATCACAACAGTCCTTCCTGCCATCAGCAGCAACTGAAACAACATCCCACTCACCTTTGCCATGTCTGGCAGTGGTTGCAGCTCTTTCTATTACATCCCTCTGGCTTTCAAGTCACCAGAGCCTGTGTCACACAAGGAAATTCAAAGATTGTACCTGCTGTGCCATGCCCATGGCAACAACAATGCAGATGCCAGCAGCTGATGTCCACAAAGACAGCCAGCCTGGACATATTTTCATTACATACCTTTGTCCTGATGTCCTTCTAGAAGGTGGGACATTTCTCCATCTCAGCAGAAGAGGGCAGGAAGGTTGCAAGTTGAGGGCACACTCTCCTGTATTTTTCTGGCACTCAAAGACAAAGAGAACATGAAAACCAGATGTGTTTCCCTGCCCATGGCAAACACCAGCCTTTCCATCACTACAGTCCTTCCTGCCATCAGCAGCAACTGGAACAACATCCCACTCACCTTTGCCATGTCTGGCAGTGGTTGCAGCTCTTTCTATTACATCCCTCTGGCTTTCAAGTCACCAGAGCCTGTGTCACACAAGGAAATTCAAAGATTGTACCTGCTGTGCCATGCCCATGGCAACAACAATGCAGATGCCAGCAGCTGATGCCCACAAGTACAGCCAGCCTGGACTTATTTTCATTACATATCTTTGTCCTGATGTCCTTCTAGAAGGTGGGACATTTCTCCATCTCAGCACCAGAGCGCAGGAGGGTTGCAAGGTGAGGGCACACTCTCCTCTATTTTTCTGGCACTCAAAGACAAAGAGAACATGAAAACCAGATGTGTTTCCCTGCCCATGGCAAACACCAGCCTTTCCATCCTTACAGTCCTTCCTGTAGTCAGCAGCAACTGAAACAACATCCCACTCACCTTTGCCATGTCTGTCAGGGGTTGCAACACTTTCTATTATCTCCCTCTGGCTTTCAAGTCACCAGAGCCTGTGTCACACAAGGAAATTCAAAGATTGTACCTGCTGTGCCATGCCCATGGCAACAACAATGCAGATGCCAGCAGCTGATGCCCACAAGTACAGCCAGCCTGGACTTATTTTCATTACATATCTTTGTCCTGATGTCCTTCTAGAAGGTGGGACATTTCTCCATCTCAGCAGCAGAGGGCAGGAGGGTTGCAAGGTGAGGGCACACTCTCCTCTATTTTTCTGGCACTCAAAGACAAAGAGAACATGAAAACCAGATGTGTTTCCCTGCCCATGGCAAACACCAGCCTTTCCATCACTACAGTCCTTCCTGCCATCAGCAGCAACTGAAACAACATCCCACTCACCTTTGCCATGTCTGGCAGTGGTTGCAGCTCTTTCTATTACATCCCTCTGGCTTTCAAGTCACCAGAGCCTGTGTCACACAAGGAAATTCAAAGATTGTACCTGCTGTGCCATGCCCATGGCAACAACAATGCAGATGCCAGCAGCTGATGCCCACAAGTACAGCCAGCCTGGACTTATTTTCATTACATATCTTTGTCCTGATGTCCTCCTAGAAGGTGGGACATTTCTCCAAATCAGCAGCAGAGGGAAGGAGCTGTGCAAGGTGAGGGCACACTCTCCTCTACTTTTTTTTGGCACTCAAAGACAAAGAGAACATGAAAACCAGATCTGTTTCCCTGCACATGGCAAACACCAGCCTTTCCATCACTACAGTCCTTCCTGCCATCAGCAGCAACTGGAACAACATCCCACTCACCTTTGCCATGTCTGGCAGTGGTTGCAGCTCTTTCTATTACATCCCTCTGGCTTTCAAGTCACCAGAGCCTGTGTCACACAAGGAAATGCAAAGATTGTACCTGCTGTGCCATGCCCATGGCAACAACAATGCAGATGCCAGCAGCTGATGCCCACAAGTACAGCCAGCCTGGACTTATTTTCATTACATATCTTTGTCCTGATGTCCTCCTAGAAGGTGGGACATTTCTCCATCTCAGCAGCAGAGGGCAGGAAGGGTGCAAGGTGAGGGCACACTCTCCTCTATTTTTCTGGCACTCAAAGACAAAGAGAACATGAAAACCAGATGTGTTTCCCTGCCCATGGCAAAAACCAGCCTGTCCATCCCTACAGTCCTTCCTGCCATCAGCAGCAACTGAAACAACATCCCACTCACCTTTGCCATGTCTGGCAGTGGTTGCAGCTCTTTCTATTACATCCCTCTGGCTTTCAAGTCACCAGAGCCTGTGTCACACAAGGAAATTCAAAGATTGTACCTGCTGTGCCATGCCCATGGCAACAACAATGCAGATGCCAGCAGCTGATGCCCACAAGTACAGCCAGCCTGGACTTATTTTCATTACATATCTTTGTCCTGATGTCCTTCTAGAAGGTGGGACATTTCTCCATCTCAGCAGCAGAGGGCAGGAGTGGTGCAAGGTGAGGGCACACTCTCCTCTATTTTTCTGGCACTCAAAGACAAAGAGAACATGAAAACCAGATGTGTTTCCCTGCCCATGGCAAACAACAGCCTTTCCATCACAACAGTCCTTCCTGCCATCAGCAGCAATTGAAACAACATCCCACTCACCTTTGCCATGTCTGGCAGTGGTTGCAGCTCTTTCTATTACATCCCTCTGGCTTTCAAGTCACCAGAGCCTGTGTCACACAAGGAAATTCAAAGATTGTACCTGCTGTGCCATGCCCATGGCAACAACAATGCAGATGCCAGCAGCTGATGCCCACAAGTACAGCCAGCCTGGACTTATTTTCATTACATATCTTTGTCCTGATGTCCTTCTAGAAGGTGGGACATTTCTCCATCTCAGCACCAGAGCGCAGGAGGGTTGCAAGGTGAGGGCACACTCTCCTCTATTTTTCTGGCACTCAAAGACAAAGAGAACATGAAAACCAGATGTGTTTCCCTGCCCATGGCAAACACCAGCCTTTCCATCACTACAGTCCTTCCTGCCATCAGCAGCAACTGAAACAACATCCCACTCACCTTTGCCATGTCTGGCAGTGGTTGCAGCTCTTTCTATTACATCCCTCTGGCTTTCAAGTCACCAGAGCCTGTGTCACACAAGGAAATTCAAAGATTGTACCTGCTGTGCCATGCCCATGGCAACAACAATGCAGATGCCAGCAGCTGATGCCCACAAGTACAGCCAGCCTGGACTTATTTTCATTACATATCTTTGTCCTGATGTCCTTCTAGAAGGTGGGACATTTCTCCATCTCAGCAGCAGAGGGCAGGAGTGGTGCAAGGTGAGGGCACACTCTCCTCTATTTTTCTGGCACTCAAAGACAAAGAGAACATGAAAACCAGATGTGTTTCCCTGCCCATGGCAAACACCAGCCTTTCCATCCTTACAGTCCTTCCTGCCATCAGCAGCAACTGAAACAACATCCCACTCACCTTTGCCATGTCTGTCAGGGGTTGCAACACTTTCTATTACCTCCCTCTGGCTTTCAAGTCACCAGAGCCTGTGTCACACAAGGAAATTCAAAGATTGTACCTGCTGTGCCATGCCCATGGCAACAACAATGCAGATGCCAGCAGCTGATGCCCACAAGTACAGCCAGCCTGGACTTATTTTCATTACATATCTTTGTCCTGATGTCCTTCTAGAAGGTGGGACATTTCTCCATCTCAGCAGCAGAGGGCAGGAGGGGTCCAAGGTGAGGGCACACTCTCCTGTATTTTTCTGGCACTCAAAGACAAAGAGAACATGAAAACCAGATGTGTTTCCCTGCCCATGGCAAACACCAGCCTTTCCATCACTACAGTCCTTCCTGCCATCAGCAGCAGCAACTGAAACAACATCCCACTCACCTTTGCCATGTCTGGCAGTGGTTGCAGCTCTTTCTATTACATCCCTCTGGCTTTCAAGTCACCAGAGCCTGTGTCACACAAGGAAATTCAAAGATTGTACCTGCTGTGCCATGCCCATGGCAACAACAATGCAGATGCCAGCAGCTGATGCCCACAAGTACAGCCAGCCTGGACTTATTTTCATTACATATCTTTGTCCTGATGTCCTTCTAGAAGGTGGGACATTTCTCCATCTCAGCAGCTGAGGGCAGGAGGGGTCCAAGGTGAGGGCACACTCTCCTCTATTTTTCTGGCACTCAAAGACAAAGAGAACATGAAAACCAGATGTGTTTCCCTGCCCATGGCAAACACCAGCCTTTCCATCACTACAGTCCTTCCTGCCATCAGCAGCAACTGAAACAACATCCCACTCACCTTTGCCATGTCTGGCAGTGGTTGCAGCTCTTTCTATTACATCCCTCTGGCTTTCAAGTCACCAGAGCCTGTGTCACACAAGGAAATGCAATCTTTGTACCTGCTGTGCCATGCCCATGGCAACAACAATGCAGATGCCAGCAGCTGATGCCCACAAGGACAGCCAGCCTGGACTTATTTTCATTACATATCTTTGTCCTGATGTCCTTCTAGAAGGTGGGACATTTCTCCATCTCAGCAGCAGAGGGCAGGAAGGGTGCAAGGTGAGGGCACACTCTCCTCTATTTTTCTGGCACTCAAAGACAAAGAGAACATGAAAACCAGATGTGTTTCCCTGCCCATGGCAAACACCAGCCTTTCCATCACTACAGTCCTTCCTGCCATCAGCAGCAACTGAAACAACATCCCACTCACCTTTGCCATGTCTGGCAGTGGTTGCAGCTCTTTCTATTACATCCCTCTGGCTTTCAAGTCACCAGAGCCTGTGTCACACAAGGAAATGCAAAGATTGTACCTGCTGTGCCATGCCCATGGCAACAACAATGCAGATGCCAGCAGCTGATGCCCACAAGGACAGCCAGCCTGGACTTATTTTCATTACATATCTTTGTCCTGATGTCCTTCTAGAAGGTGGGACATTTCTCCATCTCAGCAGCAGAGGGTAGGAGGGTTGCAAGGTGAGGGCACACTCTCCTCTATTTTTCTGGCACTCAAAGACAAAGAGAACATGAAAACCAGATGTGTTTCCCTGCCCATGGCAAACACCAGCCTTTCCATCACTACAGTCCTTCCTGCCATCAGCAGCAACTGAAACAACATCCCACTCACCTTTGCCATGTCTGTCAGGGGTTGCAACACTTTCTATTATCTCCCTCTGGTTTTCAAGTCACCAGAGCCTGTGTCACACAAGGAAATTCAAAGATTGTACCTGCTGTGCCATGCCCATGGCAACAACAATGCAGATGCCAGCAGCTGATGCCCACAAGTACAGCCAGCCTGGACTTATTTTCATTACATATCTTTGTCCTGATGTCCTTCTAGAAGGTGGGACATTTCTCCATCTCAGCAGCAGAGGGCAGGAGGGGTGCAAGGTGAGGGCACACTCTCCTCTATTTTTCTGGCACTCAAAGACAAAGAGAACATGAAAACCAGATGTGTTTCCCTGCCCATGGCAAACACCAGCCTTTCCATCCTTACAGTCATTCCAGACATCAGCAGCAATTGAAACAACATCCCACTCACCTTTGCCTATTCTGGCTTTGAGGTGAAGCTCTTTCTGTTTTATCCCTCTGGCTTTCAAGTCACCAGAGCCTGTGTCACAGAAGGAAATGCAAACATTCCACTGTTCTGCCAATCCCCTCGCAACAACAATGCAGATGCCAGCAGATGATGCCCACTAGTACAGCCAGCCTGGACCTATTTTCGTTATATATCTTTTTAGTGAAGTCCTTGTAGAAAGTTGGACATTTCTTCATCTGAGCTGCAAAGGTCATAAAAGGACCAAGGTTAGGGCACACTCTCCTCATGGCTCTGGCACTCAAAGACAAAGAGTACATGAAAACCAGATGTGTTTCCCTGCCCATGGCAAACACCAGCCCTTCCATCCTGACGGTCCTTCCTGCAATCACCAGGAATTGAATCAACATCCCCCACAGCTCGTTTTTGAACTTATTCATGCATGAATAATAATAATGAGAATTTTACTGTAAATGTTATTTCATTTATGAAAATGATTTGTTAACCGGAGCTTCTTTCTCTGAAACAATCCAGCAAATTTGCATTGCTCATCTAGGTACGCAAATTGTTTTTGCCATTCATCTCAGATATCAAAACATCTGGCAAAATAATATAGAAAAAGTATTTACAGACATTTTTGGACGGAGATTACTTCAGGTCAAGTCAGAAAGAATCCCTAAGCTGCAATCATGAAATTCTTTCATCAGTTTCTCTGATTTAGCCAGTGTTACTAAAAGGGAAATAAGACACAGGCTTTTTATAGCAGCTGTCAATTTAAGAATGATAATAAGTTCTATTATTCTTGGCTAAGATCAAAGTCCCGCATTTCAGGAGTATCTCCAGCTCATAAAGTATAATTAACAGTTTTGGATAGCCACATTATTATATAGCAATATTGTCTTCCTGCAAGGAATTTCATTGTTTTGACACATGCCACAGGTTGTTAATAGATTGCCTGATTACCACTTATTTTTTTTATTGGCTTATGATGACTTCAGAAAATTATACAGCAGCACCATAAAAACTTTAAATCCTATCCCATGTATCTGCATTCATACGAAGAAAATATTGGAAAGCGCTGGTGAAACTAAGATTACAAAATGAAGCAGAGGACAATTTCAGTGAAAGCCAGAAGGTTTTACAGCTCTGCCCATTTCAAACCCCTGAGGACATCCACGGGTTTCCTGCTGTGGGACACAGGCACTCACCTGCAGCTCAGCACAGCCTGCTCATGCCTGCACACACCTTCAGGCTGGAACCAAGGAAATCCTCAGCAAATAAATCAGTACACTTTTGTTACGATGACTTTCATAAAGAAGCATCAAATATTTCTTCACGAGAAATACTGCAAGTCCCTTTGACACTAAACCTTATTTTAAATGTGCAATTGTTGGTGTTTAGATTTGTGCTACATTCAGGCGTGCTTTCACTCACAAAAAGATTTTCATTCTTTTGCTTTTCATTCTGAGGAACACAGTGATTTCTGCCTTGTTTACTGACTGCAGACACAGCTCTACTCCTGCACCTTCAGGGAAGCAGCCAATCCCTCTCTTTTACCCCCTAATTCAATCAAGTTCATTCACCTTACAAGGTATTTATTGCAAGCAGCTCTTCCAAAAATGTAGATTAACAGAACCTTCAACCCAGGACACCTCAGTAAGCCAGTACTTTTCATCTCCTGAATGTGTAGGTAGACACAGAGCTGGAACATCTTTTCCAGAGCTGTCTTATGCTATCTCATCTATGTTCCTTTACTGTTGACTCAGTTTCACTTCTTATCTAACCTGGTTAGATAATGCAGAGCTTACACGAACACTGGAGCCCTGGGCAGCCTGGCCTCGTATTAAATGTAGAAGCTGGGGGCCCTGCCTATGGCAGGGGGGTTGGAGATTCATGATCCTTGAGGTCTTTTCCAACCTGGGCCATTCTGTGATTCTCACCTTTGCCTAATCTGGCAGAGGGGTGCAGCTCTTTCTATCATCTCCCTATGGCTGTCAGGTCACCAGGGCCAGTGTCACACAGGGAACTGCAAACACTGTGTGTGCTGTGCCCTGCCCATGGCAGCTCAGAGGCAGCTGCCAGCAGCTGATGCCCACAAGTACAGCCAGCCTGGCCTTACTTTGATTACTTATCTTTGTATCAGCGTCCTGAGGAAGGTGGGACATCTCTCCGGCTGAGCAGCAGAGGACAGCAGGGTTTCGTTGTCTGGGCACGTTCTCTTCTGGCCCTCTGGCCCTCACAGACAAAGGAGGAGGACACAGAGGCTGCTGTAACACAGCCAGCCCTGCCTCTCAGGTCAGCTCTCAGGCCATCCTCTCCCCCCTCAGCAGCAGCTCACTGGACTGGCAGAGGTGTGCAGCAGTGCTGGTGATCTCCCAGTGCCGGCCATGTCTCCAGTGCCCGTGTGACACAGGAAGCTGCCAGCATTGTACCTGCTCTGCTGTGCCCATGCCATCACCGAGTTTGCTGTCAGCAGCTGATGCTCCAAGTCCATTCAGGCACAGGCCTTTCCTTCCTGGCCCTCTTTCCCCCCCTCTCTCCTCTGCTCTCTCTCGTGCTCCCCTTTGGCCTGGGCTGGCTGAGCAGTGCAGGCCTTGTTGTTGCTCCCTGGGCCAACTACGTCACGGTTCCCCGTGACTCTGCCAACTGCTCTGACACAGCGACTGCGTCCTCAGTGTGGATTCCAGAGTGCGACAGACGTCCAGATAAGACTTCCAGGGCTGATTGGAACAGACTGTGATAAAGAACTCCCATGGCTCAGGTCCCCTGGGAATCTGCTCACAGCGAAAGCTGCTGTCACTCTGTGTGGGCACAGCCTTGTCTATGGAGGCCTGCTCACACTGCAGCCCCTGTCTGCACCAGAACCGTGCCGATCCACCTTCTCTTGGCCTCCTTGCCTGCATGGAAAAGGGTAAAGTCCAAAAACTTTCAGATGACCGAGTGAAGTCTCTGAACCCTGGTGACCCACTCAGCTCTTCAACCTGCTGACCTGGTCTGCTTGGGCTGTCTTAAAAGGCAGAGGGCATGTTATCCTAATATCCCCACATACATCCCTATTAGTATACTGTAGTCCAGTTCCCAAAAGGACACAGGAACAATCTCTCTGAATGTTAATCAACATGTAGTTGGTCTGTACACTGAAGAAATTGCATCTAGGTTTTCAGTGGTGATTAGCTATGTGTTTAGTCAGAGGTGCAGTGATTCTAAATGTGAGATTAAGAAATTCCCGGCTGTCATCAGGTGGAAAACACTTCAGACTGGAATCCTCAAGCAGACTGCAG
The DNA here is from genome assembly GCA_036346035.1 of Crossoptilon crossoptilon. NCBI lineage: Eukaryota > Metazoa > Chordata > Aves > Galliformes > Phasianidae > Crossoptilon > Crossoptilon crossoptilon. The sequence goes on from JARXNR010000150.1 coordinate 179,778, forward strand.
TCAAGCTCTCTTAATTATTCGTTGTTATTCTCAATGCAGACGCATCTTTTAATTCCTGCTTGAATGAACATTCTGTAATAATGTGCTGAGACAGTGCAAGGCTGGACAATGAGACTATAGTTTATAAAAGCAGCACTTTTTACTTACCTATATTTTTCATCTGTTCAACTTCACTGTCGTCTATTGAAAATCTCTAGTCTTAAAGGAACCAATGGATAAGATTCACCTATTGTCTAGAAGTCTGATTGAACCCCATACCGATTATGAGATTTTCATTTTTGTTTAATCCAAGCATCTCTGGTGTTACTATACATTTATTCCATCCTGAGGTAAGTCTGCTTCAGAAGCAATATAGAGAGCATAAAGGGTGAAGAAGATAGTGTATTATTCAAGACTTAACTAGTACTGATAAACAGAAAATTGTGACACAATATGATGATTACAGAATTTCCAAGAGAAATTTCAAGTTATTCTCTCAATGCTAAATACCAACTCTATTCACTTATCACTCCGTTGAACGTTTTAAATATTTAGCAAAAATAATGGTTCCTAACTGTGACATTTAATATGAAAAAATTAAAAATACTTGTAAGCACTTTTTCGTTAGAATACCAGATGGTAAACGGATGAAGTGGCACAAGAAAGCCAAATATCCCTGCTGATGGCAGGAAGAACAGTACGGACGGAAAGGCTGGTATTGGCCATGGGCAGCGAAACACATCTGGTTTTCATGTTCCCTTTCTCTTTGAGTGCCGGAAAAATACAGAAGAGTGTGCCCTCAACTTGGAACCCCCCTGCCCTCTGCTGCTCAGATTGAGAAATGTCCCACCTTCTAGAAGGACATCAGGACAAAGGTATGTAATCAAAATAAGTCCAGGCTGGCTGTCCTTGTGGGCATCAGCTGCTGGCATCTGCATTGTTGTTGCCATGGGCATGGCACAGCAGGTACAAACATTGCATTTCCCTGTGTGACACAGGCACAGGTGACTTGAAAGCCAAAGGGATGTAATAGAAAGAGCTGTAACCTGTGCCAGACATGGCAAAGGTGAGTGGGATGTTGTTTCAGTTGCTGCTGATGGCAGGAAGGACTGTAAGGATGGAAAGGCTGTTGTTTGCCATGGGCAGGGAATCATATCTGGTTTTCATGTTCTCTTTGTCTTTGAGTGCCAGAAACATAGAGGAGAGTGTGCCCTCACCTTGGACCCCTCCTGCCCTCAGCTGCTGAGATGGAGAAATGTCCCACCTTCTAGAAGGACATCAGGACAAAGATATGTAATGAAAATAAGTCCAGGCTGGCTGTACTTGTGGGCATCAGCTGCTGGCATCTGCATTGTTGTTGCCATGGGCATGGCACAGCAGGTACAATCTTTGAATTTCCTTGTGTGACACAGGCTCTGGTGACTTGAAAGCCAGAGGGATGTAATAGAAAGAGCTGCAACCACTGCCAGACATGGCAAAGGTGAGTGGGATGTTGTTCCAGTTGCTGCTGATGGCAGGAAGGACTGTTGTGATGGAAAGGCTGTTGTTTGCCATGGGCAGGGAAACACATCTGGTTTTCATGTTCTCTTTGTCTTTGAGTGCCAGAAAAATAGAGGAGAGTGTGCCCTCACCTTGCACCACTCCTGCCCTCTGCTGCTGAGATGGAGAAATGTCCCACCTTCTAGAAGGACATCAGGACAAAGATATGTAATGAAAATAAGTCCAGGCTGGCTGTCCTTGTGGGCATCAGCTGCTGGCATCTGCATTGTTGTTGCCATGGGCATGGCACAGCAGGTACAATCTTTGAATTTCCTTGTGTGACACAGGCTCTGGTGACTTGAAAGCCAGAGGGATGTAATAGAAAGAGCTGCAACCACTGCCAGACATGGCAAAGGTGAGTGGGATGTTGTTTCAGTTGCTGCTGATGGCAGGAAGGACTGTAGGGATGGAAAGGCTGGTGTTTGCCATGGGCAGGGAAACACATCTGGTTTTCATGTTCTCTTTGTCTTTGAGTGCCAGAAAAATAGAGGAGAGTGTGCACTCACCTTGCACCCTTCCTGCCCTCTTCTGCTGAGATGGAGAAATGTCCCACCTTCTAGGAGGACATCAGGACAAAGATATGTAATGAAAATAAGTCCAGGCTGGCTGTCCTTGTGGGCATCAGCTGCTGGCATCTGCATTGTTGTTGCCATGGGCATGGCACAGCAGGTACAATCTTTGAATTTCCTTGTGTGACACAGGCTCTGGTGACTTGAAAGCCAGAGGGATGTAATAGAAAGAGCTGCAACCTGTGCCAGACATGGCAAAGGTGAGTGGGATGTTGTTTCAGTTGCTGCTGATGGCAGGAAGGACTGTAAGGATGGAAAGGCTGTTGTTTGCCATGGGCAGGGAAACACATCTGGTTTTCATGTTCTCTTTGTCTTTGAGTGCCAGAAAAATAGAGGAGAGTGTGCCCTCACCTTGGACCCCTCCTGCCCTCTGCTGCTGAGATGGAGAAATGTCCCACCTTCTAGAAGGACATCAGGACAAAGATATGTAATGAAAATAAGTCCAGGCTGGCTGTACTTGTGGGCATCAGCTGCTGGCATCTGCATTGTTGTTGCCATGGGCATGGCACAGCAGGTACAAAGATTGCATTTCCTTGTGTGACACAGGCTCTGGTGACTTGAAAGCCAGAGGGATGTAATAGAAAGAGCTGCAACCACTGCCAGACATGGCAAAGGTGAGTGGGATGTTGTTTCAGTTGCTGCTGATGGCAGGAAGGACTGTAGGGATGGAAAGGCTGTTGTTTGCCATGGGCAGGGAAACACATCTGGTTTTCATGTTCTCTTTGTCTTTGAGTGCCAGAAAAATAGAGGAGAGTGTGCCCTCACCTTGCACCACTCCTGCCCTCTGCTGCTGAGATGGAGAAATGTCCCACCTTCTAGAAGGACATCAGGACAAAGATATGTAATGAAAATAAGTCCAGGCTGGCTGTACTTGTGGGCATCAGCTGCTGGCATCTGCATTGTTGTTGCCATGGGCATGGCACAGCAGGTACAAAGATTGCATTTCCTTGTGTGACACAGGCTCTGGTGACTTGAAAGCCAGAGGGATGTAATAGAAAGAGCTGCAACCACTGCCAGACATGGCAAAGGTGAGTGGGATGTTGTTTCAGTTGCTGCTGATGGCAGGAAGGACTGTAAGGATGGAAAGGCTGTTGTTTGCCATGGGCAGGGAAACACATCTGGTTTTCATGTTCTCTTTGTCTTTGAGTGCCAGAAAAATAGAGGAGAGTGTGCCCTCACCTTGCACCGCTCCTTCCCTCTGCTGCTGAGATGGAGAAATGTCCCACCTTCTAGGAGGACATCAGGACAAAGATATGGAATGCAAATAAGTCCAGGCTGGCTGTCCTTGTGGGCATCAGCTGCTGGCATCTGCATTGTTGTTGCCATGGGCATGGCACAGCAGGTACAATCTTTGAATTTCCTTGTGTGACACAGGCTCTGGTGACTTGAAAGCCAGAGGGATGTAATAGAAAGAGCTGCAACCTGTGCCAGACATGGCAAAGGTGAGTGGGATGTTGTTTCAGTTGCTGCTGATGGCAGGAAGGACTGTAGGGATGGAAAGGCTGTTGTTTGCCATGGGCAGGGAAACACATCTGGTTTTCATGTTCTCTTTGTCTTTGAGTGCCAGAAACATAGAGGAGAGTGTGCCCTCACCTTGGACCCCTCCTGCCCTCTGCTGCTGAGATGGAGAAATGTCCCACCTTCTAGGAGGACATCAGGACAAAGATATGTAATGAAAATAAGTCCAGGCTGGCTGTCCTTGTGGGCATCAGCTGCTGGCATCTGCATTGTTGTTGCCATGGGCATGGCACAGCAGGTACAATCTTTGAATTTCCTTGTGTGACACAGGCTCTGGTGACTTGAAAGCCAGAGGGATGTAATAGAAAGAGCTGCAACCTGTGCCAGACATGGCAAAGGTGAGTGGGATGTTGTTTCAGTTGCTGCTGATGGCAGGAAGGACTGTAAGGATGGACAGGCTGGTGTTTGCCATGGGCAGGGAAACACATCTGGTTTTCATGTTCTCTTTGTCTTTGAGTGCCAGAAAAATAGAGGAGAGTGTGCCCTCACCTTGGACCCTTCCTGCCCTCTGCTGCTGAGATGGAGAAATGTCCCACCTTCTAGAAGGACATCAGGACAAAGATATGTAATGAAAATAAGTCCAGGCTGGCTGTCCTTGTGGGCATCAGCTGCTGGCATCTGCATTGTTGTTGCCATGGGCATGGCACAGCAGGTACAATCTTTGCATTTCCTTGTGTGTCACAGGCTCTGGTGACTTGAAAGCCAGAGGGATGTAACAGAAAGAGCTGCAACCCCTGACAGACATGGCAAAGGTGAGTGGGATGTTGTTTCAGTTGCTGCTGATGGCAGGAAGGACTGTAGGGATGGAAAGGCTGGTGTTTGCCATGGGCAGGGAAACACATCTGGTTTTCATGTTCTCTTTGTCTTTGAGTGCCAGAAAAATAGAGGAGAGTGTGCCCTCACCTTGGACCCCTCCTGCCCTCTGCTGCTGAGATGGAGAAATGTCCCACCTTCTAGAAGGACATCAGGACAAAGATATGTAATGAAAATAAGTCCAGGCTGGCTGTACTTGTGGGCATCAGCTGCTGGCATCTGCATTGTTGTTGCCATGGGCATGGCACAGCAGGTACAATCTTTGCATTTCCTTGTGTGACACAGGCTCTGGTGACTTGAAAGCCAGAGGGATGTAATAGAAAGAGCTGCAACCTGTGCCAGACATGGCAAAGGTGAGTGGGATGTTGTTTCAGTTGCTGCTGATGGCAGGAAGGACTGTAGGGATGGAAAGGCTGTTGTTTGCCATGGGCAGGGAAACACATCTGGTTTTCATGTTCTCTTTGTCTTTGAGTGCCAGAAAAATAGAGGAGAGTGTGCCCTCACCTTGGACCCTTCCTGCCCTCTGCTGCTGAGATGGAGAAATGTCCCACCTTCTAAGAGGACATCAGGACAAAGATATGTAATGAAAATAAGTCCAGGCTGGCTGTACTTGTGGGCATCAGCTGCTGGCATCTGCATTGTTGTTGCCATGGGCATGGCACAGCAGGTACAAAGATTGCATTTCCTTGTGTGACACAGGCTCTGGTGACTTGAAAGCCAGAGGGATGTAATAGAAAGAGCTGCAACCACTGCCAGACATGGCAAAGGTGAGTGGGATGTTGTTTCAGTTGCTGCTGATGGCAGGAAGGACTGTAGGGATGGAAAGGCTGTTGTTTGCCATGGGCAGGGAAACACATCTGGTTTTCATGTTCTCTTTGTCTTTGAGTGCCAGAAAAATAGAGGAGAGTGTGCCCTCACCTTGGACCCTTCCTGCCCTCTGCTGCTGAGATGGAGAAATGTCCCACCTTCTAGAAGGACATCAGGACAAAGATATGTAATGAAAATAAGTCCAGGCTGGCTGTACTTGTGGGCATCAGCTGCTGGCATCTGCATTGTTGTTGCCATGGGCATGGCACAGCAGGTACAAAGATTGCATTTCCTTGTGTGACACAGGCTCTGGTGACTTGAAAGCCAGAGGGATGTAATAGAAAGAGCTGCAACCACTGCCAGACATGGCAAAGGTGAGTGGGATGTTGTTTCAGTTGCTGCTGATGGCAGGAAGGACTGTTGTGATGGAAAGGCTGTTGTTTGCCATGGGCAGGGAAACACATCTGGTTTTCATGTTCTCTTTGTCTTTGAGTGCCAGAAAAATAGAGGAGAGTGTGCCCTCACCTTGGACCCTTCCTGCCCTCTGCTGCTGAGATGGAGAAATGTCCCACCTTCTAGGAGGACATCAGGACAAAGATATGTAATGAAAATAAGTCCAGGCTGGCTGTACTTGTGGGCATCAGCTGCTGGCATCTGCATTGTTGTTGCCATGGGCATGGCACAGCAGGTATAGTCTTTGAATTTCCTTGTGTGACACAGGCTCTGGTGACTTGAAAGCCAGAGGGATGTAATAGAAAGAGCTGCAACCTGTGCCAGACATGGCAAAGGTGAGTGGGATGTTGTTTCAGTTGCTGCTGATGGCAGGAAGGACTGTAAGGATGGAAAGGCTGTTGTTTGCCATGGGCAGGGAAACACATCTGGTTTTCATGTTCTCTTTGTCTTTGAGTGCCAGAAAAATAGAGGAGAGTGTGCCCTCACCTTGCACCCTTCCTGCTCTCTGCTGCTGAGATGGAGAAATGTCCCACCTTCTAGAAGGACATCAGGACAAAGATATGTAATGAAAATAAGTCCAGGCTGGCTGTACTTGTGGGCATCAGCTGCTGGCATCTGCATTGTTGTTGCCATGGGCATGGCACAGCAGGTACAATCTTTGAATTTCCTTGTGTGACACAGGCTCTGGTGACTTGAAAACCAGAGGGAGATAATAGAAAGATTTGCAACCCCTGACAGACATGGCAAAGGTGAGTGGGATGTTGTTTCAGTTGCTGCTGATGGCAGGAAGGACTGTAAGGATGGAAAGGCTGGTGTTTGCCATGGGCAGGGAAACACATCTGGTTTTCATGTTCTCTTTGTCTTTGAGTGCCAGAAAAATAGAGGAGAGTGTGCCCTCACCTTGGACCCTTCCTGCCCTCTTCTGCTCAGATGGAGAAATGTCCCACCTTCTAGAAGGACATCAGGACAAAGATATGTAATGAAAATAAGTCCAGGCTGGCTGTACTTGTGGGCATCAGCTGCTGGCATCTGCATTGTTGTTGCCATGGGCATGGCACAGCAGGTACAAAGATTGCATTTCCTTGTCCTCACACAAGGAAATTCAAAGATTGTACCTGCTGTGCCATGCCCATGGCAACAACAATGCAGATGCCAGCAGCTGATGCCCACAAGGACAGCCAGCCTGGACTTATTTTCATTACATATCTTTGTCCTGATGTCCTTCTAGAAGGTGGGACATTTCTCCACCTCAGCAGCAGAGCGCAGGAGTGTTGCAAGGTGAAGGCACACTCTCCTGTATTTTTCTGGCACTGAAAGACAAAGAGAACATGAAAACCAGATGTGTTTCCCTGCCCATGGCAAACAACAGCCTGTCCATCCTACAGTCCTTCCTGCCATCAGCAGTAACTGAAACAACATCCCACTAAACTTTGCCATATCTGGCACTGGTTGCAGCTCTTTCTGTTACATCCCTCTGGCTTTCAAGTCACCAGAGCCTGTGTCACACAAGGAAATTCAAAGATTGTACCTGCTTTGCCATGCCCATGGCAACAACAATGCAGATGCTGTTTCTGGTGCCCTCAAGTTCTGACAGCCTGGACTTATTTTCATTACATATCTTTGTCCTGATGTCCTTCTAGAAGGTGGGACATTTCTCCATCTCAACAGAAGAGGGCAGGAAGGGTCGAAGGTCCAAGGTGAGGGCACACTCTTCCTCTATTTTTATGGCATCAAAAGACAAAGAGAACATGAAAACCAGATTGTGTTTCCTGCCCAAGGCAAACACCAGCCTTTCCATTGCCCATGGCAACAACAATGCAGATGCCAGCAGCTGATGCCCACAAGTACAGCCAGCCTGGACTTATTTTCATTACATATCTTTGTCCTGATGTCCTTCTAGAAGGTGGGACACTTCTCCATATGAGCAGCAGTGGGCAGGAGTGGTGCAAGGTGAGGGCACACTCTCCTCTATTTTTCTGGCACTCCAAGACAAAGAGAACATGAAAACCAGATGTGTTTCCCTGCCCATGGCAAACACCAGCCTTTCCATCACACAGTCCCGTCCTGCCATCAGGGCAGCAACTGAACAACATCCCACTACCTTTGCCATGTCTGGCCAGAGCCTGTGTCACACACAGGACAAGCAATCTTTGTGCCTTCTGTGCCATGCCATGGAACAACAAAGCAGATGCCAGCAGCTGGTGCCGACCAAGTACAGGCACGCCTGGACTTATTCTATACAGATGCTTGTCCCTGGAGCTCGTTCTACTAGAAGGTGGGACATTTCTCCATCTCCAGCAGAGGGCAATGGAAGGGG
>JARXNR010000610.1:0-36187 GCA_036346035.1 Crossoptilon crossoptilon
AATTTCTCCTTCTCTTCCAAAAAGGGGATATTTGCTCCCAGAAATACCCCTTCTCTTACAACTGACACAGGCTTTCCCCCAAAATCCTCCAGGACAAGACCACATGGGACACTTGCAACCAAGAAGAGGACACTTGCAACCAAGAAGAGGACACTTGCTCCCACAAATAACACTTTTCTCCCCAAGAGAGGAGATTTTCTGCCAATTGGATGACAGTTTCTGTAAGAAAGACCTGTTTTCTTCCCTCAAGCGGACATTTTCTACCCCAGAAAGGACATTTTCTCCCAGAAATCCCACTACTCTTAGAAATACCTGCATTTCCTCCCAAATCTACTCCATGACATGCCTCATGATGACACTTATTCCCAGATTTGGGGCATTTTCTCTCAGAAATACCACTTGCATCCCAAAGAGATGGCCTTTTCCCTCTCAAGCATCTCTTTTCTCGCAAATACCTGGCATTTTCTACCAGAAACACCAGCTTTCTCACAGATACATGACCTTCTCCCCCCCACCTCAGACATTCTCTCCACGAAATATAGCATTTGATCACAGATATACTCTTTCTATCCCAAATCTGGGACATTTTCCCTCAGAAATATTACTTTTCTCACAAAGACCTAACATTGTCATCCAGGATCACTATTCCCGTCCCCTAAACATCTCTTCCATCAAAAAACAAGCACATTTTCTCCCAGAAATACCAGCTTTCTCGCATAGATAGGATCTCTTCCACCCACAAGAAGACATTTTCTCCAAGAAACACAGTTGTCTCACAGATCGATGAAGATTTCCTCCCAAAAGAAAACATTTTCTCCCAGAAATACCACTTCTCTTAGAAATACCTCCCATTTCATCTCAAGAATACCACATGATGCTCCTCAGGATCACACTTACTCCCATCAAAATGGCCTTTTCTCCGAGATTGACCAGGTTTCTCCCAAATACACGGCATTTTCTCCCACGAAGACCAGTTTTCTCCAAAAGATGGCATACATTCCCCCAGAAATTCCTGCTTATTCTTAAAAATGCAGTCTTTTTCCCCCAGAAATACCAGCTTTCTCACAAACACCTGTCCTGTTCCAACCAAAAATGCTACTATCTTCCTGAAACAGCACTTTGCTGAGAAATACCTGACATTTGCTCTCCAAAATACTACTTGACACTCCCCCAGAGGACATTTTCTCCCCCGTTTACAATGTTTTCTCCCCAAGAGACCCCTTGGCACACCAAGAAGACCACAGTTGCTCTCCAAGACAAGACATTCTTTCCCACCACTTCCCACTTTTCTCCCTCATCTATGTCATTTTTTGCCCCCAAATACCAGCTTTCCCACATTCGATGACATTTTCTTTTATAAATTCCCGTTTTTCAACTAAAGGATGGCATTTTCTTCCAAAAGGAACACATTAGCTCCCAGAAATACCAGCTTTCTCCGATCCAATGAGATTAGATCCCAGAAAGACAGCATTTTGCCCAGACACGTTATATTCCACCACAACTATCATATTTTAATCCTAAAGAATACTTTTTCTTCCAGAGCTATGGCTTTTCCTCCCACAAGTCTTACTTGGCCATCTGAAAGAGTACATTTCCTTCCCAATGAAGGAGACTTTCTCACTCAAAAACCAGCTTTCTCCTCAAACTGATAATGTTTTCTATTAGAAATACAGCTTTTCTTAGATATGCTTCACGCATCATCCACACAATACTACATGAGAATGCCAAAGGTGACGTTTTCAAAAAGACTATGATCTTCTCACCCTCAAATACCACCATTCTCCCAAACAGATGACATTTTCTACCACAAGTACTACTTCACACTCCACAGGATGATACTTACCATCAGACTTTTCGAGACTTCATATCACAGTTTCCCCCCAAATTAGATTTCCTTCCAGACATACCAGCATTCCCTCAAATAGAGGACATTTTCCCCCGGAAATACCATCTTTTCTCCCAGAAATGCCAGCTTTCTTTGAAACACTTCGCATTTCCTCCCAATTAGGCTATATGGCACTTAATTATGCCCTATTCTTAATTATTATTATTAATTATTATTATTAATTATGCCCAGCTTTCTTAAAAATACCTCAGACTTTCTCCAAGAAGTTCGTTATTATAATCCTCAAGAGGACACTTTCACCCAAAACTAGGAGATTTTCTCTCCGAAATGCATGCTTCTCCCTCCATGAACGGCATCTTCTCCCCAAATTAGGACATTGTCTCCCAGAAATACCACATTTCTCCAATCCAATGACACTATCGCCCGGAAATACAGCCTTTCGCCAAATCGATGACATTTTCCACTGGAAGTGTCCCATTTCCCCCAAATACATGGCATTTTCTCCCCACAAAAGGAGATTTAATTTAGTCATGAAAAACCATGGTTCTCCCAAAGAGATCACAGTTTCTACCAGAAATACACGTTTTCTTAAAAATACTTCCTGGTTTTTGGGTGGTTCTCTGTTTCTACAATTCTGAAGCCTGTGACGAAAATGTATAGATGGGAAAACCTTCTCTACTAAGACATTTCTTGCATTCTGGGATGAAAAAGAGAAAAATGGAGAGCACTTTCTACTAAGGCAACTGAATATCCGTGAACCTGCAGATGTGCTGATCTCAAGGAGAACGTTATAAAGTCGAGAGCAATCGATTCTTGCCTGCGGACAAAAATACCTTTGTTCGGAGGTAAGAAGTAGGCTGAATACGCACGTTCTCGGCATCGCAATTTCGCTATTTCGCTCTCGTGGGTGGAAAGCGGCACTCGCGATGAACCGCTACGGAGAGTTTGCAGTTGCTGGCCGGTGAATCGCGGTTCTCCCCGAGTGCCGCTTGCAGCCTTCAGCAGCGGTCTCGTTTCTCTCGGATGCCGAGAAAGAGCGACTTCAGCCAGATGCTTTTCTCCGACTAGCGGCTTCTTCTGCGCACATCGCATAGGAGCGGTTCTGACTTCTCCTTGTGTCCATGCAGAATGCATTACGCTTCTCTCTCATTCTTATGTCTTTCCCTTTATTCCTAGCGACATTTCGTTTTTGTGTGTTTATCCGATGCTACACTTCAGCATACTGTGACGAATAGAGTAGAAGTGAAAAGGCCCTCTAATAAGGCAGCTAGAAGTTCGAGGAGCGACACACACTGTGCTTTCATGGAGGGCGTTACAGAAAGTGGGGAGCTGTGGATTCTTTCCTTCGGAGAAAAAAACCCCTGTTTTCAGGCAATGCAGTATCCTGAATTCGCACGTTCTCGGCATCGCAATTCCGCTATTTCGCTCTCGTGGGTGGAAAGCGGCACTCTCGATGAACCGGTACGGAGAGTTTGCAGTTGCTGGCCGGTGAATCGCGGTTCTCCCCGAGTGCCGCTTTCAGCCTTCAGCAGCGGTCTCGTTTCTCTCGGATGCCGAGAAAGAGCGACTTCAGCCGGATGCTTTTCTCCGACGAGCGGCTTCTTCTGCGCACATCGCATAGGAGCGGTTCTGACTTCTCCTTGTGTCCATGCAGAATGCATTACGCTTCTCTCTCATTCTTATGTCTTTCCCTTTATTCCTAGCGAGATTTCGTCTTTTGAGTGTTTATCCGATGCAACACTTCAGCATACTGAGACGAATAGAGTAGAGGTGATTAAGCCGCTCTAATAAGGCAGCTAGAAGTTCGAGGAGCGACACACCTTGTGCTTTCATCGAGGGCGTTAGAGAAAGTGGGGAGCTGTGGATTCTTTCCTGCGGAGAAAAAAACCCCTGTTTTCAGGCAATGCATTATGCTGAATTCGCACCTTCTCGGCATCCCAATTCCGCTACTTCGCTCTCATGGGTCGAAAGCGGCACTCGCGCTGAACCGCTGCGGAGAGTTTACAGTTGCTGGCCGGTAAATCGCGGTTCTCCCCGAATGCCGCTTGCAGCCTTCAGCAGCGGTCTCGTTTCTCTCGGATGCCGAGAAAGAGCGACTTCAGCCGGATGCTTTTCTCCGACGAGAGGTTTCTTCTGCGCACATCGCAAAGGAGCTGTTCTGACTTCTCCTTGTGTCCATGCAGAATGCACTACGCTTCTCTCTCATTGTTATGTCTTTCCCTGCATTCCTATTTTTTGAGTGGATTTTCGTCGCTTCTACACTTTTGCGTTACGTGGCGGTAATGGTAGATGTAAAAATACAGTATAGCAAGTCAGCTAAACGTTCGAGCAGCGACACACGTTGTGCTTTCAGGGAGGACGTTTCAGAAAGTGCAGAGCTGTGGATTCTTTCCTGCGGAGAAAAAAACCCCTGTTTTCAGGCAATGCAGTATGCTGAATTCGGACGTTCTCGGCATCGCAATTTCGCTACTTCGCTGTCATGGGTTGAAAGTACTGCACTCTGTTAACCGCTACGGAGAGTTTGCAGTTGCTGGCCGATAAATCGCGGTTCTCTCCGAATGCCGCTTGCAGCCTTCAGCAGCGGTCTCGTTTCTCTCGGATGCCGAGAAAGAGCGACTTCAGCCGGATGCTTTTCTCCGACGAGCGGCTTCCTCTCCGCACATCGCAAAAGAGCAGTTCTGACTTCTCCTTGTGTCCATGCAGAATGCATTACGCTTCTCTCTCATTGATATGTCTTTCCCTTTATTCCTAGCGACATTTAGTTTTTGTGTGTTTATCCGATGCTACACTTCAGCATACTGTGACGAATAGAGTAGAAGTGAAAAGCCCCTCTAATAAGGCAGCTAGAAGTTCGAGGAGCGACACACCTTGTGCTTTCATCGAGGGCGTTAGAGAAAGTGGGGAGCTGTGTATTCTTTCCTTCGGAGAAAAAAACCCCTGTTTTCAGGCAATGCAGTATCCTGAATTCGCACCTTCTCGGCATCCCAATTCCGCTACTTCGCTGTCATGGGTCGAAAGCGGCACTCGCACTGAACCGCTACGGAGAGTTTACAGTTGCTGGCCGGTAAATCGCGATTCTCCCCGAGTGCCGCTTTCAGCCTTCAGCAGCGGTCTCGTTTCTCTCGGATGCCGAGAAAGAGCGACTTCAGCCGGATGCTTTTCTGTGACGAGCGGCTTCTTCTGCGCACATCGCAAAGGAGCGGTTCTGACTTCTCCTTGTGCACATGCAGAATGCACTACGCTTCTCTCTCGTTGTTTTGTCTTTCCCTTTATTTCTAGCTACATTTCGTTCTTGTGTGGTTTTTCGTTGCTACTTCACATCAGCATTCTGTGTCGAAAAGTGTTTAAGGGAAAACCCCCTCTAATAAGGCAGCTACAAATTCGAGGAGAGACACACGTTGTGCTTTCAGGGAGGACGTTACAGAAAGTCGAGAGCAGTGGATTCTTTCCTGCGGAGAAAAAAACCCCCGTTTTCAGGCAATGCAGTATGCTGAATTCGCACGTTCTCGGCATCGCAATTCCGCTATTTCGCTCTCGTGGGTCGAAAGCGGCACTCGCGCTGAAGGCGCTACGGAGAGTTTGCAGTTGCTGGCCGGTAAATCGCGGTTCTCCCCGAATGCCGCTTGCAGCCTTCAGCAGCGGTCTCGTTTCTCTCGGATGCCGGGAAAGAGCGACTTCAGCCGCATGCTTTTCTCCGACGAGCGGCTTCTTCTGCGCACAACGTAAAGGAGCTGTTCTGACTTCTCCTTGTGCACATGCATTCTGCACTACCCTTCTCTCGCATTCTTATGTCTTTCCCTTTATTCCTACCGACATTTCGTTTTTGTGTGGCTCTCCCATGCTACACTTCAGCATTCTGTAACGAATAGTGTAGAAGTGAAAAGTCCCTCTTATAAAGCAGCTAGAAGTTCCAGGAGCGACACACGTTGTGCTTTCAGGGAGCACGTTACAGAAAGTAGAGAGTTGTGGATTCTTTCCTGCGGAGAAAAAACCCCCGTTTTCAGGCAATGCAGTATGCTGAATTCGCACGTTCTCGGTATCGGAATTCCGTCATTTCGCTCTCGTGGGTGGACAGCGCCACTCGCTGTTAACCGCTACGGAGAGTTTGCAGTTGCTGGCCGGTAAATCGCGGTTCTCCCCGAATGCCGCTTTCAGCCTTCAGCAGCGGTCTCGTTTCTCTCGGATGCCGGGAAAGAGCGACTTCAGCCGGATGCTTTTCTCCGACGAGCGGCTTCTTCTGCGCACATCGCAATGGAGCGGTTCTGACTTCTCCTTGTGTCCATGCATTCTGCACTACGCTAATCTCATTCTTATGCCTTCCCCTTTATTCCGAGAGACATTTCGTTGTTGTGTGGCACTCCGATGCTACACGTCAGCATTCTGTGACAAATAGAGTAGGAGGGAAAAGCTCCTCTAATAAGGCAGCTAGAAGTTCCAGGAGCGACACACGTTGTGCTTTCAGGGAGGACGTTACAGAAAGTCGAGTGCCATTGTTTCTGTACTGCGGAGATAAAACCCCCTATTTTCAGGCAATGCAGTATGCTGAATTCGCACGTTCTCGGCATCGCAATTCCGTCATTTCGCTCTCGTGGGTGGACAGCGCCACTCGCTGTTAACCGCTACGGAGAGTTTGCAGTTGCTGGCCGGTAAATCGCGGTTCTCCCCGAATGCCGCTTGCAGCCTTCAGCAGCGGTCTCGTTTCTCTCGGATGCCAAGAAAGAGCGACTTCAGCCGGATGCTTTTCTCCGACGAGCGGCTTCTTCTGCGCACATCGCAATGGAGCGGTTCTGACTTCCCCATGTGTCCATGCATTCTGCACTACGCTTCTCTCTCATTCTTATCCCTTTATTCCTATTTTTTGTGTGGTTTTCTGCGATGCTACACGTCAGCATTCTGTGACGGATAGAGTAGGAGGGAAAAGCCCCTCTAATAAGGCAGCTAGAAGTTCGAGGAGCGACACACGTTGTGCTCTCAGGGAGATCGTTACAGAATGTCCGGTGCCATTGTTTCTGTACTGCGGAGAAAAAAGCCCCTGCTTGCAGGCAATGCTTAATGTCGGAAATTCTCGGCACCCGAGAAAAATGAGATTGCTGCTGAAGGCAGAAAGCGGCACTCGCGGTCAACAGCTGCGGAGAGTTTGAGTCCCTGAAACTGCTACATGGTCGCCTTGTGTACAGGCAGAATCCTCCACGCTGTGCTACGTAGGAAGTGCATGTATCTTTCTTCTGACTGACAGTTGGTATTCGTAAGGAATACGACCTTACAATCCAGAATACCAAATTACTCAGAAATATCACATTGTCATCGAGAAATACCAGTCTCATTCAGCGAATAGGAGCTTTTCACCAAGAAAAGGGACATTTCATATCAGAAATACCAGCATTCTCCAAAAAAAAGATATTTTCCAAAGGAATATCACCTTTTTCCATACTACCTGAATATGTTCCACGGAAATAACATTTTTCTGAACTCTTTTGAAAGGAAAGGATCGTAAATTTGTGAAAGCCGTGGAATTTCTGAAAGAAAACGCCACACCTAGGGGAAAAATATATTATCTGTGAGAAAAATGACAAATCTTTCACCTACAAATGGAATATCTGAGGGTAAATGTCAGTTTTTTTATTTTTTCGCAGAAATAAAAAAGCCTATCTAAGAAAACTTGAGCATTTGAATGAAACATTCCAATTTGGGGAGAAAATATCATATTCCAGAAAAAGAAATCATATTTCCAATTCAAAGCAGTATTTCTGATAGAAAATGCCACAATTTTAAGTGGAAAATTACTAAAAGATAAAGAAAGGTATTTCTCAGAAAACTGCTTTTTCGGGGAGATAGTAGCATCCTTGGTTGGAAAATGACGTTTGTAAGAAAGCTGGGTTTTTGGGGAAAAAGCTTGTTTTCTATAAATAAGCAGGTATTATTGGGGGAACGTATCCCATCTTTGGGAGAAACCTGGCCTTTGTGGGAGAAAATGTCGTGATTTGGGAGAAACCTAGTCTATCTGGGTGAAAAGGCCATTTTGATGGGAGTGATTGTGATCCTGAGGAGCGTCAAGCAGAATTCTTGGGAGGAAATGGGAGGTATTTCTAAGAGAAGTGGTATTTCTGGGAGAAATGTCTTGGTTTAGGGGAAAATGTGCTATTTTGGGGGCAGAAGCTGGTATTTCTGTGACAAAATGTCATCTTGATGGGAGTAAGTGTGATCTTGAGGAGTGTAATGCAGCATTTTTGTTAGATAATTGGAGCTATTTCTTAGAGTACCGCAATTTATGGCAGAAAATGAGCTCTATTGGGGATAAAAATGGTGTATGTGTGATAAAATGCCACATTTCTGGGAGAAACTGTCCTCTTGAGGAGTGTAATGTTGTTGTATATAGGGGGAGGAAATGGGAAGTATTCGAGACGAGTCCTGGTATTTCTGGGGAGAAAGTGCCCCCCTGGGAATAAGTGTCATCATGAGGCGTGTCATGTAGTCGATTTGGGAGGAAATGGAGGTATTTCTAAGAGTAGCGGTATTTCTGGGAGAAAATGTCGTCTTTGGGGAAGAAAATGTCCTCCTGAGGGAAGAAAACAGGTCTTTCTTCCCGAAAATGTCATCCAATTGGGAGAAAATGTCCTCTCTTGGGGAGAAAAGTGGTCTTTCTGGGAGAAAGTGTCCTCTTCTTGGTTGCAAGTGTCCCATTTGGTCTTGTCATGGAGGCTTTTTGGGAGAAAGCGTGTGGCAGTTGTAAGAGAAGGGGTATTTCTGGGAGCAAATATCCTCTTTTTGGAAGAGAAGGTGAAATTTCCAAGGGAAAAGTGGTATTTCTGGGAGCAAATGAGATAGTTGAGGGAGAAAAGTGGGCAAGGGTGGGAAAGAGTGTCTTGTATTGAAGAGCAACGGTTGTAGTTTTGGTGTGCCAAGTGGTCTCTCGGGGAGAAAACATGGTAAATAGTGGAGAAAATGTCCTCTGGAGGAGTGTCAAGTAGTATTTTGGAGAGCAAATGTCAGGTATTTCTCAGCAAAGTGCTGTTTCGGGGAGATAGTAGCATCCTTGGTTGGAAAATGACAGGTGTTTGTGAGAAAGCTGGTACTTTGGGGAAAAAGGCCTGTTTTTTAAAAATAAGCAGGAATTTCTGGGGGAATGTATGCCATCTTTGGGAGAAACCTGGTCTTTGTGGGAGAAAATGTCGTGTATTTGGGAGAAACCTGGTCTATGTGGGAGAAAAGGCCATTTTGATGGGAGTAAGTGTGATCCTGAGGAGCGTCAAGTAGTATTCTTGGGATGAAATGGGAGGTATTTCTAAGAGAAGTGGTATTTCTGGGAGAAAATGTCTTGTTTTGGAGCGAAAATGTCGTATCTGGGGCGCAGAATCTGTTATTTCAGTGACAAAATGCCATCTTGATGGGAGTAAGTGTAATCGTGAGGAGTGTAGTGTAGTATTTTTGGTAGAAATTGTGAGGTATTTCTGAGGAAACTGGTATTTCTGGGAGATAATGGCATACTGTTTTGAAAAATGATGTCAATTTGCGAGGTGTCTGGTTTTTTGGGAAAATTTGCTGTATTTGTATAAGTAAGACCGCACTGGGTAAGGGACCTAAAGGAAAAAGGCCAACCAAAATGCTCTTTTTAGGGCTTTTTGGGGGCATCCAGGGGGTTCCAGACTCATCCAGAAGAGTCTGGAGTTATCCCAGAGTGGTACTGGGGCATCCAGAGAGACCCCAGGTTGATCCCGTGGGCCCCTGGAAAGATCTGTGAGCTCCCACTATGAGTCCAGGAGCACTGAGAAGTCTCTGGTTGTGAGAATCCTTCTTTGTTTTTTGGCTCAAAGCTTGCTTCCTGAGGTATTTCTTGTGATGGGACTCTGATTGATTTGTTGAGGAGGCAAGTGATGGGTGCTACCGTGTGACAATTGACATCCCTCTGGGAACATTTGAAAGCCCCTTCCTCCAGAGTTGCTTACCTCTGGAAGAGAGTGCTCAGGAGTGCTTACTGGCGGAAGATCTGGCCTGTGACTAAATAGCTCCAGCCTTGTATGGGAAAACTGGGGAACGATACCATCGTGTCCTGTGAAAAACAGGATGCAGATGGGCATCCCTGCTCCCTCTTATCTGCTGGCAAGGCCCGGAAGGTGGGAACAAAGGAATTTCTGCTGAGATCCCAGAGCCAGAAACTGCCACTCCAAGGAGAGCTGACTCAACCACTTTGGATTTGAGCTGTCACTCCAAAGACAGCTGACTCGACCACTTTGGAAGCATTGAAAAGGGGCCATCATCACCATGGTCACCATCGTCGTCGTCGCCATCAACAACAATGCCCGATGACCCACCACTACTGAAGATCAAAGGCTGAACTACGAACCACGCTGGATCCATGGTGGTGACTATGTCCCTCTTTCTTCCTATAAAGACTCCTTGCTGCTTCTTTCCTCCCTTTTCTATCACCCTCCTTTCCTTCCCCATTACCCTAATTCATAATAGCGTCCGTCCTCCCCTTCCGCATCTCCCTAATTAAGATCTGTAATAAACTGGTCGGACCAACATTTGAACCGTTGTTTCTTAATCTCACGCCGGGTCTACAGATATTAAAAGAACCTCCTCTCCCTCCTATAAATCGGAGTGAGACACTGGTCTGATCTGAAGATGTCCCAGTAGAGTCTGGTACGGTGCAGGGAGTCCTCATGAGGGTCTGAATGGTCCTGGAGTCATCCAGAATGGTTTGGGGATGTTCCAGAGAGGATTTGGCGGGTCCGGGGGGTCCTCGTGTTGATCCATGGGGTCTGTGGATTCATCCAGAAGGGTCTGGAGATGTCCCAGAAGGATCCTGTGGGGTCCAGGGGGTCCCAGGTGTGTCCAGGACATCCTCGGAGGGATTCAGAAGGGTCTGAGGATGTCCCTGAGAGGACTTGTAGGGTCTGGGGGGTCCTTAGGTGGGTTCCAAGGGACGTGTTGTCTACTGGAAGGGTCTGGAGATGACCCAGAGGGGCACAGGGTGACTGCTGTCACCGTCATTGGGAGTCATTGGGTGTCGGCATCACTCGGGTGTCACCGTTATCACCGTCTTTGAATGTCAGCGTCATTGGGTGCCTCCGGGTGTCACTGGGTCTCACCGTCAACAGCTGTCACCATCCCTGGGTGTCACCATTGTGACTGTCTTCAGGTGTCGCTATCATTGGGTGTCACTTCTTTCACTGCCATTGGGTGTCACTGCTTTTGGGTGTCTCTGTTGTCACCATCACTGGGTACCACTGAGCGTCACTGTCCTTGGGGTGTCACCATCATTGGGTGTCACCGTTGTCTCTGTCACTGGGTGTTACCATCACTCTGGTGACACTGTTAAAAAGGTGACTGCATGTGACCTCAGTGTGGAACAGCTGTGGCACAGCGTCCCCATCACTGGCTGTCACTTTTGTCACCATCCCTTTTGTATCACCATCACTTGTGTGTCACCATCTCTCGGGTGACAGCATTCCCTGTGCTCTGACCACCACATGGGGGCAGGCAGCAGGCACAGGCGGCCCCACACAGTCACCGTGCTGTCACTGAGCCCCACACTGTCCTTTGTCACCCCTCCAGGCCTGCCTACAGCCGGACCCAGTGACACCGGCGCCCTCTGGTGCTGTCACCATCGTCTGTCACGAGGACGGGGATGCACACAGTGGTGAACTCTGTGCCACCACCAGAGGGGACCAGGGGTGACATCAATGTGGAACAGCTCTGACGGGCTGTCATTGTCATTGGGTGTCACCCTCACGCAGAGGGGACAAAAGGACCCCCCTGGGGACATTCTGTCGAAGTTGGGGACACCGTGAGCAGCTTGAAGACTTTCCAGGGGAAGTGGGGACACCGCATCACGGTGTCACATCCCCAAAGTTGGGGATGCCTCCAGAGTGTGACGCCCTGAAGTTGGGGACTCCCCTATGTCATCCCCACAGTGTCACACCCCAAAGCTGCGAACAAATCTGTGTCACCCCAATGGTGTCACACCCCGAAGTTGAGGACACCCCCACAGTGTCACACCATGTAGTTGGGGACACCTCTCTGTCACTCCAATGGTGTCACACCCCAGCACTGGGGACACCGCCACAGTGTCGAACCCCAAAGTTGGGGACACTTTTATGTCACCTTGACAGTGTCACACCCCAGAGCTGGGGACAGTCCCACAGCTGGGGGCGCCCCCGCATCCCCCCATGGTGTCACATTCCAAAGCTGGGGGGCCCCTTCTGTGTGTCCCCCACCACAGACCACACTGTTCCCATGGGGTGGGGGCAATATATATATATATGTGTTATACATATACATATGTATAACACACATCCAGACCCTCATCTCCATCCCAAACCCATATCCCAAATCCATCCCGTATCTACAGCCCATCCCATAACCATCTCCCCTTTTCCCATCCCATATCTCATCCTCTGTCCATATCCCAGACCATATTCATTCCATGTCCACATCTAATCCCAAATCCATACCCCCGTATCCTATCCCAAATTGATCCCTTATCCATATCCCAAAATAGAAAGAGACACAACCAACAGAACACCAAAGAAATAGCATTTAACGTCACGGCAAAGCAGAGATGACAACTGACAAAAAAAAGAGAAAAGAAAAAAGAAAAAACAAAAAGCAAACACAAAATACCACACAAAGAACACTAAGACACCATTAAACTGCAACCTGGAGGCATTGGCTCCAGGCCAGGCAGAGCACCAGCACAGAGCACGTCACAGCACAGATGACATCAGCCGGGCCCCTGGAGCCTTTATGCTGCCACAGTGCGTTTCCACGAGGACGGAGGGCCCTGCCCAAGGCAGCTGGCAGCTGGGTGCAGGCACCTCCTCTGTGAGCTGCGCTGCCCGCAGCCGCTCGCCGTGCCCTGTGCCTCAGAGCAGCCCCGGCAGCAGACAAGCTCAGCCTCATCCCGCTCTGGGTTGCGGTGAAGTGTTACCGTTTGTGTGATTGGTGAGTGCTGAGTTACCCTTTTGGGTCAGGCTTTCGGCTTAGGGCTTCCCAGATCGGGTTCTGCTTCAGGGTTACGTGCCAAGCGTTCTGCATTCGGGTCAGGTTTAAAGGTCACCCTTTTGGCTGAGGGCGAAGCGTTAAGGCTTTGGGTTTTGGGTTTGTGTTACCGGTTTCTCTCTGGGGCTAGGCTTGTTATCAGTTTGGGTTAGGGGTTGTGCCGTTACGGAAGGGTAAAGGGTTACCATGTTGGATAAGCGGTAAGAGTGATGGGTACCCATTTCTGGTTGGTGTAATGGCTGCCCTTTGGGATTTGGATTAGGGTTTAGGATTCAGGGATACCCTTTTGCATGAGGCACAAGATCTACCTTTTTTGGATATGGCTAGTGGTTACCATTCTGTGTTAGTGATAAGTGTTAAGGGTGACACATTTCTGGCACGTATAAGAGTTACCACATCCATGGAAATCCGTAGGAATATTCATAGGAAAAAAAAATGGAAAGAAAGAAACTGCAAGGAAGAAATCAACAAAAATAGAGAAAACATTGGAAAGCAGTAGGAAAATCTGAGGGAAAAAAAGCAAACAAAACCTATCACATCCAAGGGAACAAAAGAAAATAAATAATAACTAACAAAACGAAAGAAAAACAGGCAGGAGAAAAAAAGACTAAGAAAAATCAAAGCAAAACTACGATAAGGAACGGAAAGACAAAGCAAAGACATACAATGCAGTATCATGGCAAAGCAAAGGATTCAAACAAACAAAAATAAGCAAACTAATGCAAGAGGAAGTAAACGGAAATAGAAACAGAAAAGAAAGAGAAAGAAAAGAGAATAAAAGAGAACTAGCAAAGTAGAAGGACAAAGCAAAGTAAAGCAAGCAGAAGGAAAGGCCACGCA
Organism: Crossoptilon crossoptilon; assembly: GCA_036346035.1. NCBI lineage: Eukaryota > Metazoa > Chordata > Aves > Galliformes > Phasianidae > Crossoptilon > Crossoptilon crossoptilon. The sequence continues at coordinate 13,688 of JARXNR010000610.1, forward strand.
AAGGAAAGGTAGGAAAGAAAACCAAGAGCAAAGGAGAGCAAAGCAATGGAAAAAAGAATAAAATGAAAAGGAATATTCAGGAAAAAGAGAAAAGAAATGGAAAGAAAGAAACTGCCATGAAAATCCAACCCAAGTGAAGAGAACAGTGGAAAGCAAAGGAAAAAACAACCGGTAAGATAACTAAGCAAAAACAAAAGAAAACAAAGCAAAACAATGACATTCAGAACAAAAACAAAAACACTAAAAACAGAAAAGCAAAAACTAAATAAAAAGGTAAGAAACAACAAAAAAAGAGAAGAAAACAGAAAACCGAAAAAAAAAAAAAAGAATGAACGAACAGTTCAAAACAACCCCAGAATACAAAAAGAGACAAAACAGGCAAAACACATAAAACACAGAAAAGAACAAAAGGACAACAAATGAAAAACACACACACACAAAGATATATAAAAAAAAAAAAAAAGCACAAAAAGAAAAATACACACAAAAAACAAAAAACCCAAGAAAATAATAAGCAAAACCAACATAAAAAAAGAAAAAAACAAAAATAAACACCAAACATACAAAAATTACAACAAAAACACACAAGCATAAAACAAAAACCACAAATAAACAGAAAAAATTTAAAAAGAAAAGCAAAAATTAATCATAAAAAACAGAAAAGCAAAAAACAAAAGCACAAAAAACAAACAAGCACAAAAAACCAAAAAGATGTAAAAACGAAAAAAGAAAAAAGCAAAAAATAAAAAAGCATAAAAAAGAAACAAAAAAAGCAGAAAGGAACCAAACAAAAACCACAAATACAGAAAATAAGAAACCAAAACGAGCAGAAATCACAAATCAAAAACCAAAAATAATAATAAAAAAAACAGAATACAAATACCAAAAATACACACCACAAATACAAAAGTTACAATAAAACACACTATACAAAAATTACCATAGAACACACACACAAAATGAACAACAACAAAAAAAAAACAAACAAAAAAAACAGGAAAAAAAAAGAACTAAGCATAAAAAAAAGAAAAGCAAAAAGAAATGGACAAAAATGACACAGTAAAGAGAAAAAAAGATAAAAAGGAAAAACAATAATAAAAAAGGAAAATCCAACAACAAAAAAAGAAACAAACAAAAAAATCCAAAGCAAACCCAAAAAGGGAAAAACCAAAAAAAAGCAAAGACAACAATATGCAATGGCGAATGAAAGGATTTATACAGACAAAGACGGGAAAAAAAAAATCCCAGCAAACAACAGCTAAAAAGAGAACACACACACAAAAAAAAGCCAAATACATTAAAAAGGGGAGCAAAGAGAATAAAAGGGAAGAAGCAAAGTTGAAAGTAGGAAAAGCAAAGCAAAGCAAGAAAACCAAAAAGCCAAGGAAAAGAAAGAACAACAAAAAGGAAAGCAAACCAAAGGAAAAAAAAAAAAAAAAAAAAAAAGAAAAAAAAATTGGAAAGCTAAGCAAAGAAGCAGTAAAGAAAATGAAATGAAGTGAACAAAGGAGAGCAGACCAGTGTGACCCAGCGGAAAAAGAGACAAGAAACGGAAACAAAAAGAACCCAAACCAACCAACAGAAGAGCAAAGAAATTTGCTCCTCAATCTGATGGCAGAGCAAAGATGACAAGAGACTGTGGTGCAGCCAAAAGCAAGCCATCCGTGCCTGGGAGGAGGAAAGGGTAGCTACTGGGCATGCTGCGACCTCCACCAGAGATGCACTTTCTCAGCTAGCGCCCGTGCAGGAGTCCGCGGCTGCTAATGAGGACAAACCATCTCTCTGGAGGAAGGGAAAGCGCTCCTGGTCATGCCGAGGAGGAGGTAAGGGTAGCTACCGGGCATGGATCTTGCCAGCCACCTGATGAAAGCCTCCAGACCATGTCGAGGAAAGAGGCAAGGACACCCAGGATATACGAATGAAGAATGCAGAGGGCTAACGTCAGGTAAGTAAAGGCAATGTAAGAGGAAGCAGGCGGGCATGGGGACAAGGAAGGAGGAAGAATGTAATGAGAAAAAAAAAAAAGAAAAAGAGGAGCTCATGGAATGCAAAGAAAACTACATTGAAAAGAGGAGAAAAGAGCAGCAGTACTTCTAGAACAGAAAAAAATAATGCAAAGGCATGGTCTGGAAAGAAAAAGAACCAACAACAAAGGAAAAGAAACAGCAGAAAGCAAAGCCAAAGGAGCAGTAAACAAATGTGAAAAGGAATAGAAAAGTAGCAAAGTAAACCAAGGAAAAAAAGGACAACCAAAAAGCTAAGGCGTAGACTGCAAGAATATGGCAAAGCAAAGAATTCAAAGAAACACAGTGAGACAATAAAAAAGCTAACAAATTTAAGGAGAGTATATGGGAAAAAAAAGAAAAAAGAAAACAAACAGGAATAGAAGAGAAGCAGCAAAGTAGAAAGTAGGAAAACTAAGGGGAAAAAAAAGCAAACAAAGCCTATGACCTCCAAGGGAACAAAATACCCACCAGAAAATAAATAATAACTAACAAAACGAAAGAAAAACAGGCAGGAGAAAAAAAGAATAAGAAAAATCAAAGCAAAAGTACGAAAGGGAACGGAAAGAAAAGGCAAAGACATACAATGCAGTATCATGGCAAAGCAAAGGATTCAAACAAAGAAAGGGGGGAAAATTAATCGAACTAATGCAAGAGGAAGTAAACGGAAATAGAAACAGAAAAGAAAGAGAAAGAAAAGAGAATAAAAGAGAACTAGCAAAGTAGAAGGACAAAGCAAAGTAAAGCAAGCAGAAGGAAAGGCCACGCAAAGGAAAGGTAGGAAAGAAAACCAAGAGCAAAGGAGCAAAGCAAAGCAATGAAAAAAAGAATAAAATGAAAAGGAATATTCAGGGAAAAGAAAAAAGAAATGGAAAGAAAGAAAGTGCAAAGAAAATCCAACCCAATTGAAGAGAACAGTGGAAAGCAACGGAAAACAAAAAACAAAACAAAAAAACAGTAAGAAAACTAAGGAAAAACAGTAGGAAAGCAAAGCAAAACAATGACATTCAGAACAAAAACAAAAATCTTAAAACAAAAAAGTAAAAACTAAATAAAAAGGCAAAAAAAAAACAAAAAAAAAAAAAAAAAAAAAAAAAAAACAAAAAAACCGAAAAAAAAAAAAGAATTAAAGAACAGTTCAAAAAAACCCCAGAATACAAAAAGAGACAAAACAGGCAAAACACATAAAACACAGAAAAGAACAAAAGGACAACAAATGAAAACAAACACACACAATCAAAGATATATAAAAACAACAACAACAAAAAAACAAAAAAAAGCACAAAAAGAAAAACACACAAAAAACCAAAACAACCAAGAAAATAAAAAGCAAAACCAAAATAAATTAAAAAAAAAACCAAGAAAATAAACACCAAACATACAGAAATTACAACAAAAACACACAAGCATAAAACAAAAACCACAAATAAACAGAAAAAATTTAAAAAGAAAAGCAAAAATTAATCATAAAAAACAGAAAAGCAAAAAACAAAAGCACAAAAAAGCACAAAAAGACAAAAAAAAGTAAAAACAAAAAAAAGAAGAAAGCAAAAAATAAAAAAGCATAAAAAAGAAACAAAAAAAGCAGAAAGGAACCAAACAAAAACCACAAATACAGAAAATAAGAAACCAAAACGAGCAGAAATCACAAATCAAAAACCAAAAATAATAATAAAAAAAACAGAATACAAATACCAAAAATACACACCACAAATACAAAAGTTACAATAAAACACACTATACAAAAATTACCATAGAACACACACACAAAATGAAGAAAAACAAAAACAAAATGAAAAAACAAACAGGAAAAAAAAGAACTAAGCATAGGAAAGATAAGGAAAGACAAAAATGAAGAATCCAGAGGACTAACGTCAGGTAAGTAAAGGCAATGTAAGAGGAAGCAGGCAGGCATGGGGACAAGGAAGAGGAGAAAGAAGGAAAGGAAGAAATCTAAAAAATTTAATCAAGTTTAAAATAATATATATATAAAAAAAAAACAGAGCAAAGGAAAAAAAAAGAGAAGAAGCAATCAAGAAAGCAACGCAAAGCAAAGCAAAGAAAGAAAACTAAAAAACAATGAGCAAATTTGGAATGAAAAACAAAAGAGGAAACCAAAGGAATGGAAAAACAAAAAAAAAAGGAAAAGTAGGAAAAAATAATCGAAGGAAAGAAAGCACAGAAAAATCTTTTGAAAAGAAGGAAAGTGAAAAGGATTACTCATAGAAAAGGAACAATAATGGGAAGAAAGAAATGCAAAGAAAAGAAATGACAACATGAAGAAAACAGTGGAAAGCAAAGAGAAAAACGCAGTAAGGAAAAATAACGGGAAGAAAAAGCAAAGAAACCAACAACATCCAAATCAACATAAAAGAAATGTTAAAATGTTTTAATAAAAATACAAGAGAAAAAAAAGCAAAGCAAAGCAACGACATCCAAAGCAAAACAATACAAAAGAAACAAACAAAACAAATGTTTGGTTAAAAAACAAACAAAAATAAAGCAATAAAAAAAAGCAGAAGAAAAGCACAGCAAAAAAAAAGACATGCAAAGAAAAATCAAAACCATACAATGCAATATCACGGCAAAGTAAAGCATTCAAACAGAGAAAGGGAAAGAAAAAAAAAAAAAACTAACTAAAGCTAAAAAGAGTAAATGAAAAAACAGTAAGAAAAAAATAAAAAGCAAAGGAAAGAGAACCAGCAAAGCTGAAAGGAAAAAAAGCAGAGAAAGAAAACTAAAAGGCAGTGCAAAGGAATGCAAAGGCATTCGTGACATTGAGACAGAACTGCAACAGCACCAAGCACAGAAGGAAAGCGCGGGGAACAGGCTTGAGTTAAACGAGTCAGAAAAGGAAAAAGGACTCAACAGAACATAAAGTCAATTTAAAAAACAAAAACTAAAAAAAAAGAAAAAACAAAAGCAAAGGGAAGAAGCGGGAACAAGCAGAGTAGAAAGTAAAGCAAAGCAAAGCAAGAAAACTAGAAAGCAATGCAAAGCAATGTGAAGCAGAGGTGAAAAGGAAGAACAAAAGAGCAAACCAAAGCAAAGCAAGGGAAAATAAACGAAGCCTCAATTTTGGCAGCTTGATCTTCCTGATGGTTGTTTTGTTGTCCTTCATTGGCCCGACTGCTGAGCACATGAGCATCGCCATGGCACACCTTTACACCCGTATTCTTTGTGTGGGCAGCAATGTCTTTCCACAGCTCAGCAACCCAAACAGATTTACCCCTATTTGGGCCGCCAGTTGTTTTCTTCCCACTGCTGGAACCACCCCCATAAGGCGCTTGCCACCATCCATGAGTCGTGTAAAGATGGAGCATTGGCCACCTCTCCCGTTCAGCAGCATCTAAGGCCAGCTGGACAGCCTTTACCTCTGCACATTGCCTTGATTCTCCTTTTCCTTCAGCGGCCTCTGCAACTCGTCGTGTGGGGCTCCACACAGCAGCTTTCCGTCTGCGACGCTTCCCACAACAGGACACAATCCATCTGTGAACAGAGCACATTTCTTTACATCCCACACCGTAATCTCAATCTCCAATCCCAATCCCGTATCACTAATCCCATATCCCACATCCCAATCCCACATCTTAATCTCAACCCCGAGCCCACATCCCAATCCCGATCCCATATCCCAGTCCCACCTCCCAATCCCATGTCCGTAACCCAGTGCCATTCTTCATCTCAATCCCAATCCCACATCCAAATCCCACATCAAGAGCTGCTTGCTCCTGCAGCTCGGAAAGCAAATGGGATCCTGGGCTCCATCAGAAGAGGGGTGGCCAGCAGGGACAGGGAGGTGATTGTCCCTCTCTACTCTGCTCTTGCGAGGCCCCATCTGCAGTACTGTGTCCAGGTCTGGAGCCCCCAGTACAAGAAAGACACAGAGCTGTTGGAGAGGGTCCAGAGGAGAGCCACAAAGATGATCGGGGGCTGCAAAGACAGGCTGAGGGAGCTGGGCTTGTTCAGCCTGGAGAAAAGAAGGCTGCGGGGTGAGCTCTTTGCAGCCTTCCAGTACCTAAAGGGAGCCTACAAACAGGAGAAGAGTCCACTCTTTGAAAGGGGAGATAACAGCAGGACAAGGGGAAATGGTTTGAAGTTGAGGCAGGGAAGATTTAGGTTGGGTGTCCGGGGGAAGTTCTTTCCTATGAGAGTGGTGAGGTGCTGGAACAGGCTGCCCAGAGAGCTTGTGGATGCCCCGTGCATCCCTGGAGGTGTTCGAGGCCAGATTGGATGGGGCCCTGGGGTTTGACTCTGTGGGGGTGCCCCAACGCTGGGGTGCGACACCATTCGAGTGACAGAGAGGTGTCCCCAGCTTCAAGGTGTGACACTGTAGGGGTGTCCTCAACTTCGGGGTGGGACACCATTGGGGTGACACAGGTTTGTTCGCAGCTTTGGGGTGTGACACTGTGGGGATGGCATAGGGCTGTCCCCAACTTCACACTCTGGGAGTGTGCCCAACTTTGGGGATGTGACACCACGATGCGGTGTCCTCACTTCCCCTGGGAAGTCCTCGAGCTGCTTCTGAATGCCTCCGAGGATGTCCTGGGCACACGTGGGACCCCCTGGACCCTATGGGATCCTTCTGGAACATCTCCAGACCCTTCTGGATGAATCGACGGTCCCCATGGATCAACATGAGAACCCCCCAGACCCGCCAAATCCTCTCTGGGACATCCCCAGACCTTCTGGATGAATCCACGGTCCCCATGGATCAACATGAGAACCCCCCAGACCCGCCAAATCCTCTCTGGGACATCCCCAGACCTTCTGGATGACTCCAGGATCACTCAGACCCTCATGAGGACTCTCTGGACCGTACCAGACTCGACTGGGACCATCTTCACATCAGCCCAGGGACTTCTCAGTGCTCCTGGACCCATGGTGGGAGCTCACAGATCCTTCCAGGGGCCCACGGGATCAACCTGGGGACTCTCTGGATGCCCCAGTACCACTCTGGGATAACTCCAGACTCTTCTGGTTGAGTCCTGAACCCCCTGGGTGCACCCAAACCTCTCTAGGACTTCTCCTGCAGATCCTTCTGCATGATTCCAAAGGAGGATAAGGAGGGTTCAGCAGGGGGTGGGAGTGGGATAAATGAGCTAGTGAGGCTTCTGTGGGGTGGAAAGGGGGTCTGGGGATGGAGGGAGAGGTGGAAGAGGGAAACTGGAGAGACCTAGTCTATCTGGGAGAAAAGGCCATTTTGATGGGTGTAAGTGTGATCTTGAGGAGCGTGGTATTTCTGGGAGAAAATGTCTTGTTTTGGAGAGAAAATGTCTTATTTGGGGCGCAGAAGCTGGTATTTCTGTGACAAAATGCCATCTTGATGGGAGTATGTGTGATCTTGAGGAGTGTAGTGTAGTATTTTTGGTAGAAATTGTGAGGTATGTCTAAGGAAACTGGTATTTCTGGGAGATAATGGCATACTGTTTTGAAAAAAGGAACAAGGAGCCCTTTTACAAATACATCAGCGGTATGAACCCTGGAGCGGGTTCAAAGAAGGGTGCCAAAACTGGTGAGGGATCTGGAGCACAGACCTTACGAGGAGCGGCTGAAGGAGCTGGGATTGTTCAGTCTGGAGAAGAGGAGGCTCTCCCTCCCAAATGCATGATATTTTCCTCCAGAAAGATCACTTCTCAATGCGAAATATGACAATTTGTTCCAAAAATACGATGTTTTCTCCCCAAAATACAAGCATTCTCCAAAATAGATGACATTTTCTCCCAGAAATGCCAGCTTTATCAAAGATATATGAACTTTTCTTCCAAATACATGATATTTTCTCCCAGATATATCAGTTTCCTTTTTCTCCAAAAAATACAACACTCCAATACCAAATATGTCATTTTCAGCCAAAACTATCATATTTTCTGACAGAAAAAACAGCTTTCTTCCAAAAATATGACATTATCTCAACAAAATACCACCATTCTCCCACAGAGATGGCATTTCATCCCACAAGTACTACTTCACACTCCACAGGATGATACTTTCCATCAAGAATAGGGCATTGGACCACAGAAAGACCAGCTTTCTGCCTAAGAGATGACATTTTCTCCCAGAAATACCACTTTTCTCCCAGAAATACAGGAACTTTTCTGCCAGAAACACCATGCTCATCCCCTCCAGATGTTGTTTTCACCCCAAACACTAGGACCTTTCCTCTCACTACTCCCTGCTTTTCAAAACTAGATGCTCTTCTCTCCCAGAAATACTAGCATTCTCTGCAAGATGGGACCTTTTCCAACAAAAGATGGGAGAGTCTCCCAGAAATAGCACTTTTCTTCAGAAGAACTGACATTTTCTCCAAAACATACTATTTTCAACAGTTCCAGGTGACATTTTCAGCCAAACATAGGATAGATTCTCCCCCAAGTACCACTTTTCTCTCATGTCGATTGCATTTTCTCCCAGAAATACCACACTGCAACTCGAAAGACCACATTTCCCTCCAGAAATACACTATTTTTGCCCAGAAATACCAGCCTTCTCCCAAAAGAGAGGACATTTTCCACCAGAAAGACCACTTTTCTATCCTTCCTATTGCAGTTTCCTCCAAAAAGAGATTTCCTTCCAGACATACCAGCATTCCCTCAAAGAGAGGACATTTTCCCCCGCAAATACCATCTTTTCTCCCAGAAATACCAGCTCTCTTAGAAAGACTTCACATTTCCTCCCCATTATACTACTTCACACTCCTAACAATCAGACGGCCGTTTCATCTCCCAAAGGGGTGACATTTTCTGCCAGAAAGCCCAGTTGTCTCGTAAATAGAGGATGTTTTCTTCCAGAAATACCAGCTTTTTCACAAATATACCACCTCACCCCCACTCCCCCAGAACAATGATCCTGTCTCCTGGGAATACCACTTTTCTTAGAAATACCACACGCTTTCTCCAAACAATACGACATTATAATCCTCAAGATGACATTTTCTGCAAAAAGAGGACATTTTCTCCCAGAAATACCAGCTTTTTCCCAAGCACATGAGATTTTCTCCCAGAAACACCGCCTTTCTCCAAAACAGAGGACAATTTCTACCAAAAAGAGGACATTCTCTCCCAGAAATACCCGCTTTTTCCCAAGCATACGATATTCTTGCCCAGAAACACCAGCTTTCTCCCCATTCGATGACATTTTTTCCCAGAAATGCCCGTTTTTCACCCAAAGGACAGCATTTGCTTCCAAAAAGAAGACATTAGCTCCCAGAAATACCAGCTTTCTCCAATCCAATGACATTATCTCCCAGAAAGACTACTTTTCGCCCAAACACATGACATTCTCCACCACAACTATCACATTTCAGTCCTAAAGAGGACACTTGCTTCCACACCTATGCCATTTCCTCCCAGAAATACCACCCTTCTCCCAAATACATGGCATTTCCTCCCACAAGTCCTACTTGGCCATCCAAAAGAGGACATTTTCTCCCCAAAGAAGGAGACTTTCTCCCTGAAAAACCAGCCTTCTCCTCAAACAGATGAAGTTTTCTACCAGAAATACAGCTTTTCTTAGATATACTTCACGCTTCATCCACAAAATACTACATGACAATGCCAAAGGTGACGTTTTCCAACAAAACTATGATTTTTTCTCCCACAAATACCACCATTCTCCAACAGACGACATTTTCTACCACAAGTACTACTTCACACTCCATAGGATGATACTTACCATCATACTTTTCTAGACTTCTTATCACAGTTTCCTCCAAAAATAGATTTCCTTCCAGACATACCAGCATTCCCTCAAATAGAGGACATTTTCCCCTGGAAATACCATCTTTTCTCCCAGAAATTCCAGCTTTCTTACAAATACTTCAAGTTGTCTCTAGATATGCTGTTTTATTTTTCCAAAAAAGTGCCAAAAAATGACATTTTCCCTCCGATATACCATTTTTAGCTGAAATATTTGTCATTTTTCTCACAGAGAATATATTTTTCCCCTAGGTGTGGCGTTTTCTTTCAGAAATTCCACGGTTTTCACTAATTTATGATCCTTTCCTTTCCAAAGAATTCAGAAAATTGTTATTTCCGGCAAAAATTTTCATATATTAGGGAGAAAAGTGATATTTCTTTTGAAAATATCCTTTTTTTGGAGAATGCTGGTATTTCTGATGTGAAATGTCACTTTTGTGGAGTGAATAGGTTTTTCTTGGTGAAAAGCTCCAATTCTTTGAATGAGACTGGTATTTCTGGATGACAATGTGATATTTCTGAGTAATTTGGTATTTTGGATTGTAAGGTCGTATTCCTTACGAATACGAACTGTCAGTCGAAAGAAAGATATATGCACTTCCTACGCAGCACAGCGTGGAGGATTCTGCCTGTAGACAAGGTGACCATGTAGCAGTTTCCAGCAACTCAAACTCTCTGCAGCGGTTCACTACGAGTGCCGCTTTCAGCCTTCAGCAGCAGTCTTGTTTTTCTCGGGTGCTGAGAACATGCGACTTCAGCCTACTGCATTGCCTCCAAGCAGGGGCTTTTTTCTCCGCAGTACAGAAAGAATGGCACTCGACTTTCTCTAACGTCCTCTCTCGACAGCAATACAGCTGTCGCTCCTCGAACTTCTAGCTGCCTTATTAGAGGGGGTTTTCCCTTCTACTCTTCTCGTCACAGAATGCTGACGTGTAGTAGCAACGGAGAACCACACAAAAAATAGGAATAAAGGGGAAGACAGAACTGTGAGAGACAAGCGTAGTGCATTCTGCATGGACACAAGGAGAAGTCAGAACCGCTCCTTTCCAATGTGCGGAGAAGAAGCAGCTCGTCACAGAAAAGCATCCGGCTGAAGTCGCCCGTTCACAACATCCTAGAGAAACAAGACCGCTGCTGAAGGCTGAAAGCGGCATTCGGGGAGAACCGCGATTTCTCGGCCAGCAACCACAAACTCTCCATAGCGGTTCAGCGCGAGTGCCGCTTTCGACCCACGAGAGTGAAATAGCGGAATTGCGATGCCGACAATGTGCAAATTCAGCCTACTGCTTTTCCTCCGAACAGGGGGTTTTTTGTCCGCAGGCAAGAATCGATCACTCTTGACTTTCTGTAACGTTCTCCATGAGAGCACCTCATCTGTAGGTCCCCGAGTATTCAGCTGCCTTTTTAGAAAGTGCTTTCCATTTTTCACTTTTTCATCACAGAATGCAAGAAATGTCTTAGTAGAGAAGCTTTTCACATCTATACATTTTCGTCACAGGCTTCAGAATTGTAGAAACAGAGAACCACCCATAAACCAGGACGTATATTTAAGAAAACCTGTATTTCTGGTAGAAAATGTCATCTCCTTGGGAGAATCATGGTTTTCCACGGATAAATGAAATCTCCTTCTGTGGAGAGGAAATGTCCTATTTAGTATGAAAAAGCAGTTCTTGTGGGAGAAAATGTCAGGTATTTGGGAGAAATGGGACACTTCTAGTGGAAAATGTCATAGATTTTGTCGAAAGGCTGTATTTCTGGGCGATTATGTCATTTGATTGGAGAAATGTGGTATTTCTGGGAGGTAATGTCCTACTTTTGGGAGAAGATGCCATTCTTTGAGGGAAAAAAATGCATTTCTGAGAGAAAATCTCCTAGTTTTGGGTGAAAGCGTCATCTTGAGGATTATATTATTGCTTGGAGAAAGTATGAGGTATTTTTAAGAAAAGTGGTATTCCCAGGAAACAGTCTCATCTTTTGATTGAGGGAGGGAGAGGTGATGTATTGGTGACAAAGATAATATTTCAGGAAGGAAACGTCCTACATTTAAGAGAGAACTGGTATTTCTGGCAGAAAATGTCACAAACATGGGAGAAAAATGGTATCTGTGTCATTATATGTCGTATATTTGGGACAAAAATGCAACTTGTGTGATAAAAAGCCGTATGATAGGGCATAACTAAGTGCCATATAGCCTAATTGGGAGGAAATGTGAAGTACTTCTAAGAAAGCTGGCATTTCTGGGGAAAAGATGGTATTTCCGGGGGAAAATGTCCTCTCTTTGAGGGAATGCTGGTATGACTGGAAGGAAATCTATTTTTGGAGGAAACTGCAATATGAAGGATAGAAAAGAGGTATTTCTGGTAGAAAATGTCCTCTCTTTTGGGAGAAGGCTGGTATTTCTGGGCAAAAATAGTGTATTTCTGGAGGGAAATGTGGTCTTTCGAGTTGCAGTGTGGTATTTCTGGGAGAAAATGCAATCGACATGAGAGAAAAGTGGTACTTGGGGGAGAATCTATCCTATGTTTGGCTGAAAATGTCACCTGGAACTGTTGAAAATAGTATGTTTTGGAGAAAATGTCAGTTCTTCTGAAGAAAAGTGCTATTTCTGGGAGACTCTCCCATCTTTTGTTGGAAAAGGTCCCATCTTGCAGAGAATGCTAGTATTTCTGGGAGAGAAGAGCATCTAGTTTTGAAAAGCAGGGAGTAGTGAGAGGAAAGGTCCTAGTGTTTGGGGTGAAAACAACATCTGGAGGGGATGAGCATGGTGTTTCTGGCAGAAAAGTTCCTGTATTTCTGGGAGAAAAGTGGTATTTCTGGGAGAAAATGTCATCTCTTAGGCAGAAAGCTGGTCTTTCTGTGGTCCAATGCCCTATTCTTGATGCGAAGTATCATCCTGTGGAGTGTGGGATGAAATGCCATCTCTTTGGGAGAATGGTGGAATCTGTGGGGGAAAATATCATCTATTTGGGAGGATAGTGGTATTTCTGAAAGAAAATATCCTACTTTTGTTTGAAAATACTTCTATTTCCTTGGTATTGTCATGTAGTATTTTCTGGATGAAGCGTGAAGTATATCTAAGAAAAGCTGTATTTCTGGTAGAAAACTTCATCTGTTCGGAGAGAAAGCTGGTTTTTCAGGGAGAAAGTCTCCTTCTTTGGGGAGGAAATGTCCTCTTTTGGATGGCCAAGTAGGACTTGTGGGAGGAAATGCCATGTATTTGGGAGAAGGGTGGTATTTCTGGGAGGAAATGGCATAGGTGTGGAAGCAAGTGTCCTCTTTAGGACTGAAATGTGATAGTTGTGGTGGAGATTGTCGTGTTTGGGCAAAAAGTAGCATTTCTGGGAGATAATGTCATTGGATTGGAGAAAGCTGGTATTTCTGGGAGCTAATGTCTTTTTCTTGGAAGAAAATGCCATCCTTTGGGTGAAAAACAGGGATTTCTGAGAGAAAATGTCATCGAATGGGGAGAAAGCTAGTATTTCTGGGCAAGAATATTGTATGCTTGGGAAAAGGCGGGTATTTCTGGGGGAGAACGTCCTATTTCTGGTAGAAATTGTCATCTGTTTTGGAGAAAGGTGGTGTTTCTGGGAGAAAATGTCCTCTTTTTGCAGAAAATGTCATCTTGAGGATTATAATGTCGTATTGTTTGGAGAAAGCGTGTGGTATTTCTAAGAAAAGTGGTATTCCCAGGAGACAGGATCATTGTTCTGGGGGAGTGGGGGTGAGGTGGTATATTTGTGAAAAAGCTGGTATTTCTGGAAGAAAACATCCTCTATTTTCGAGACAACTGGGCTTTCTGGCAGAAAATGTCACCCCTTTGGGAGATGAAACAGCCGTCTGATAGTTAGGAGTGTGAAGTAGTATAATTGGGAGGAAATGTGAAGTCTTTCTAAGAGAGCTGGTATTTCTGGGAGAAAAGATGGTATTTGCGGGGGAAAATGTCCTCTCTTTGAGGGAATGCTGGTATGTCTGGAAGGAAATCTCTTTTTGGAGGAAACTGTAGTATGAAGGTCTTGTGAAACAAGTGCTGTGGCGACATGGCACCCCAGAAAGAATTGAGTCAGATAATGGGACACATTTCAAAAATTCTCTTGTAAATAACTGGGCAAAAGGTCATGGCAGCAAGCGTATTTATCATATCCCCTATCATTTACCAGCCTCTGCTAAAATTGAACTATACAGTTGGTTGTTAAAACTATGCTGAAAGCAATGGGTGGTGGAACATTTAAGCACTGGGAGATGCATTTGGCAGAAGCCACCTGGTTGGTCAATACCAGAGGATCTATCAATCGTGTTTGTCCTACCCAATCCAGCACCCTACATACTGTAGAGGGAGATGAAGTCCCTGTTGTACATGTAGAGAGCACGTTGGGAAAAGCAGTTTGGGTTCTTCCAGCTTCTGGAAAGGGCAAACCTCTCCGTGGTACTGTTTTTACCCAGGGACCAGGGTTCACTTGGTGGGTAATGCATAAAAATGGGGATGTTCAGTGTATACGACAAGGAAACTTGATGCTGGGGGAGTGCAGTCAGTAATTCTATGTATATATATATATGTATATAGATGTGTGTGTAATGCATTTTAATCATTGTTTGTTTGTATATATGTATATATATATTAAGCATGATGTAGTGCAGTAGAATAAGGGGTGGAATGTCATGGTCTTATATGTTTTGGTATTCAGTATTCCGCATCATAACATCATGTAGTGCATTGGGAGTTCAAGTGTTAATGCTCCAATTCCAGGTACCTGTCCCCTGTACATTACAGAAAGCACGGGATCTGACCCTTCCAGGTGGGGCAGTCTCTTACTGCCTGGCAGTGGGTGCTGGAGGGTGCTTTCCTAGCCATTCCAAGCTTTTTCAGGTTTGACTCGGTCTCAGGAACTCTCTCTGTCCTATTTTGTTTGATTTATTAGTCTCAATTTTAATTAGATTGTATTATATAGTGTTATCCTGCATTCCGATATCATAGTTAATAAAGTAAGCTCTCCTCCATAGATTGTTGCCAATGTTTTTTTTTTTTATTTTCCTTGCTTGAGCCCAGCTCCCATAACCCTCTCCCTCTCCCTTTTCCCTTCCCATTTTGTGGGGCTGGGGGGCAGGCTGGGGTGGGGGGAGGGCAGGCAGGGGCCTACTGCCCCCGTCACAGAATTACACAGAATCACAGAATGGCCAGGGTTGGAAGGGACCTCAAGGATCATGAATCTCCAACCCCCCTGCCACATGCAGAGCCACCAACCTCCACATTTAATACTAGACCAGGTTGCCCAGCTCCCCATCCAACCTGGCCTTGAACACCTCCAGGGACAGGGCATCCACAACCTCTCTGGGCAGCCTGTTCTAGTACTTCACCACTCTCTCTGTAAAGAATTTCCCCTGACATCCAACCTAGATCTCCCCTCCCTCAACTTAAAACATATGGTTTTAAGTTGATTCTTGTCCTGCAGTTATCAACCCTTTCCAAGAGTTGATTCCCCTCCTGTTTGTAGGCTCCCTTTAGGTACTGAAAGGCTGCAATGAGGTCACCCCGCAGCCTTCTTTTCTCCAGGCTGAACAAGCCCAGCTCCCTCAGCCTGTCTTCATAGGGGAGGTGCTCCAGTCCCCTGATCATCTTTGTGGTCCTCCTCTGGACCCTCTCCAACAGCTCCCTGTCTTTCTTGTACTGGGGGCTCCACACTTGGATGCAGTATTACAGATGGGGCCTTACAAGAGCAGAGTAGAGGGGGACAATCACCTCCTTGTCCCTGCTGGCCACCCCTCTTTTGATGGAGCCCAGAATACCATTTCCCTTCCGAGCCGCAAGGGCACACTGCTGGCTCATGTTCAGTTTTTCATCTATCAAGACCCCCAGGTCCTTCTCCACAGGGCTGCTCTCAAGGACTGCTCTTTCCAGTCTGTATGGATGCCTGAGATTCCTCCGGTCCAAGTGCAAAACTCTGCACTTTGCCATGTTGAACCTCATTAGGTTCACCCGGGCCCACCTTTCTAGCCTATCGAAGTCCCTCCGAATGGCATCCCTTCCTTCTACCGTGTAAACCGCAGCACTCAGCTTGGTGTCGTCAGCAAACTTGCTGAAGGTGCAATTCATTCCATCATCAATGTCATTGATAAAGATGGAGAAGAGCACCTGTCCCAAGACAGACCCCTGGGGGACGCCACTTGTTACCGGCCTCCACCTGGACGTAGAGCCATTGATAAACACCCTCTCTCTGCGGCCTTTCCACCAGTTTCTTATCCATCGAGTGGTCCACCCATTAAATCCACATCCCTCCAATTCGGAGATAAGGAGGTGGTGGGGGACCATGTCAAAGGCCTTGCTCAAGTCCAGTCATGGGCGTAGATTGATCTAATTAACTCTGTGACATCAAAAGAGAAGAACTACATTCCCCAGGGGGCTTTGCATTCAGAGAGGAGGTACAAGCCCCAGTGAGGTCACCTGATGACCCTTTTTTTCCTTCAGCTCTCCTCCCTGCTGCTTGACCCGACTGCGCATCTCACCTCAGCTTGATGGTGAGGCCTTGGCTTCTCGGACACTTTCTCTCTGGTGATATTTGAATGATTAGTTTCAATTAGAATCATCTTGTCTTCTAGCGCGTCCTCTTGCATTCAAATATCTTATTTAGTCTATTCAGTAGTTTCTGCTCAGGTGGTTGCTGCTGTTGTGTTTTGGGGTCCATCTCTTAACCCTTTTTCCACTATCCCCTTCTCCAGGGGGTGGATCAACAGGTCCCTCCGTGCAGCTACTCACAGAGCCAGGCCCAACAGCCCTACACCGCCCCATAGCACCTCGTCACCCCACCCCACCTTGCCATCCCATAGAGTCACATCACATCTCATTGCTTCGCCAACCCATAGAATCATATCTCATTGCTTAGCCACCCTGTAGACACCCATCACATCTCGTCGCGGCGCCGCCTTGTAGACTCGTGTCACATCTCTTTGCATTGCGCCCCCACCCCATGGAGCCTCATCTGGTCTCATCGTGTTGCTGCCCCATAGAGCCTCAGCTCATCGCATCGCTGCTCCTGAGAGCGTCGTCTCATCTGGTCGCTTTTTGCCTGGCAGTGCCCCTCAGCAGGCTGGCTGCTGGTCTAGTGGAGTCCTCCAGCTGGCTGGCTTTTAGTTCTTGAGGGCCTCTCGGCCATCCGCATTTGAGCCCTGCCTGGACCCCAAGCAGCAGCCTTTGAGCACAGCAGCTCTTTCCAGCTGTCTGGCTTTTGGCTTGGCAGAGGCCCACAGCCAGCCAGCTTTAGGTCCGGTAGAGATCCCCAGGCATCCAGCTCTTGGCCTGCACCGAGCCACCTGGCCAGTTGGCTCTTGGCCGGATGGAGGTCCTGTCCAGCCGGCTCTTGGCCCAGCTGAGCCCACCAGCTTTGGCCTAGCTTAGCCCCCTGTCTGGCCGCACTGCTCTTTCTGCTATTACATATGCTGCGGTTTTCTTTCCCATTTGCATTTTTTTGTTGTTGTTGTTTTCTGTGTCTTTTTTTTAAAAAAACTTATTTTCCTTGTTCTTTTTTTTCCCCCTTGCCTTTGGTTTGCTTTTTTCTTTGTTTTTCCACACCAATAAGATCACCTTTCCATCTGTAAAATACCACCATTCCTCCCCAAAAGTACGCCATTTTCTGCCCCAAAAATATCACCCTTCCACTCAAAAAAAAGAAAATACCGCTTTTCCACTCCAAAAATACCATTATTTTCCACCCCAAAAATATCACCCTTCCACTCAAATAATACCACCTGTCCTCCCCGAAAATACACCTTTTTCCACCCCAAAAATACTGCTTCTCCTCCCCCAAAACACACCATTTCCCACTCAAAAAATACTGCCTTTCCTCCCTTAAAATTGGCCATTTTACATTGCAAAAATACCACCTTTCCTCCCCTAAAATATGCCATTTTACGTTCCAGAAATACCACCTTTCCAGCCCAAATATATGCCATTATCCACCCCAAAGATACTGCCTTTCCTTCCCAGAAATCCAATTTTCCACCCCAGAAATACCACCTTGACACCCCTAAAATATGGCATTCTCTACCCCAGAAATATCACCGTTCCACTCAAATAATATCACCTTTCCTCCTAGAAAATACGCTCTTTTCCAAGCCCAAAATACTGCTTTTCCCCCTGTAAAATACGGCATATTCCACCCCAAGAAGATCACTTTGCTGTCCATTAAATACCACCATTCCTCCCAAAAAGTACACCATTTTCTTCCCCAAAAATGTTGCCTTCCCACACAAAAAGTACCACCATCTTCCGCCCCAAAAATATGACCTTTCCACTCAAATAATACCACCAGTCCTTCCAAAAAAATACACCTTCTTCCACCCCAAAAATCACTATTTCCCACCCAAAAAATACCACCTTTCCTCCCTCAAGTATGCCATTTTACACCCCAGAAGTACCACCTTTCCACCCCAAATATATGCCATTTTGCACCTCAAAAATAGGACCTTTCTTATCTAAAAATACACCGTGTTCCACTCCAAAAATACCGCCTTTCCTCTCTATAATTTCACCTTTTTCCACCCAAAACATGCTGCCTTTCCTCCTCAAAACATGCCAGCTTACCCCCCCCAAAATACCCCCTTTCCACCCCTAACATACGTTATTTCCACACCCAAATATACTGCCTTTCCTCCTGTAAAATATGCCACTTTCCACCCCTAAAATATCACCTTTCCAGTCAAAAAATGCCATCTTTCATCCCCTAAAATACACCATTTTCCACCCCAAAAATACCGCCTTTCCTCTCTAATAGTACACCATCTTCTGCTCCTGAAATACCACCTTTCCTCCCCTAAAATAAACTATTTCCACATCTAAAACTACTGCCTTTCCTCCTGTAAAATACCACCATTTTCTACCCCAGAAACATCACCTTTCCACTCAAAAAAGAATGCCTTTCCTCCCCTAAAATTCTTGATTTTACATCTCAAACACACCACCTTTCCTCCCCAAAACCCTGAAATATGTTTTTTTCCTCCCCAAACATACTGCCTTTTTTCTCCAAACATATGACCTTTCCTCACCTAAAACACACCCTTTTCCACCCCTAAAATATACCATTTCTACACCTAAAAATATCACCTTTCCTTCCCTTATGTATGCTATTTTGCACCCCAAAAGTACCCAATTCCCTTTCTTGAAATACACCATTTTCCACCCCAAAAATACCACCCTTCCTCCCTCAAAACAGGCCATTTTCCACCCTCAAAAATACTGTCTTTTCTACCCAAAAATATGCTTTTCTCTTTTTCGCAGCCCAGAAATACCACCTTTCCTCCCCAATAATACGACATTTCCTGCACGTGAAAGGGAAGCACATGCTTTTCTCTGCAGCAAACCAAGTGAGAGAGAGTCAGTAAGAGGAAGAGTGGCTAGTGTCCTACCTAGAGCTCCATCCTTCTTCCTTTATGCACCATGCTCTCTGGGAATGCTCCTCTTCTCTATAAGCCCAAAATACCCAAAAAGGGCTGTCTACAGAACCAGATCTATTGCTTTACATGATGTTCTGATGTGGACCACTGACAACAAAAATCACAACACCACAGCAGAGATCCTTCCCCCATGGCAGTCAGCCCTTAAATGGGGTCTAGGAGAGGTGCAGCCAGGCTCCACCCTTCCATTCACACAGCTGAATCGCCTTCACCTGTGCTCCTACAGCTGACTCAGTGCTTGCCTCAGGTGATCAATCAGTGGTTCAAGCCGTGACTCAACAGCTCCCATTCACAGGGCCGTGAAATGACAGATGTGTGTCACTGGGAGCTGTGGGTGTGCAAACAGCAGTCTGCATTGCCAGCAGTGATTTCAGCCCTTTGCTGTCTGGGCTGCTCACACAGATCTCAGCATCTGCTGTGTCAGCACTGAGATCTGTGCTCCCCAGTCCATTAGAAGAGTCACCAACCAGCACCGAGGACAGACTGGGATCAAAGTGTGTGGACTATCACAGGTCATCCATCAGCCTCCCTCGGCAGACTTTCACGTTATTCATTCCCTTTGCTCTGTGGCTGTATCAGCACTTTAAGGGCACAGCCTGAAGCTGTGATGCAGCACCTGGGGAGGGATGCAGCCCTGCAAGCACAGCTGGGGACAGTTTGGCTGTGGGGTGGGGCAGAACCAGTCTCCACCCCTCCCTGATCCCATTTAAGGGCTGGGAAGGGTAGGGGCAGCATCTGGGCCTGGGGAGTGCTTCTTTTAGAGTGTGGGTATGCACCTTGCTATTTGCTTGCTGTTTGGGATGGAGCAGGTGATTCCTCTTCTATTGCAGGGCTGCAATCTCTCTTTTTTTGTGGGGAATCCCAACTGTATTTAAGGGCTGGTAGCTGTTTATACCTGGAAGCTGCTTCCTTCACTTCAGAGTGTAGTTAAGTATTGGTCCTTGAAATGGGGTAAGTGGTTTCTTTTTTATTTCAGGGCTGTGATCTCTCTTTTGGAGGGGATTCTAACTGCATTTAAGGGCTGGTAGCTGTAAGGGTTGTATCTGAACCTGGAGACTGCTTCCTATGGAGTGAGCAATTCCTGCTTTATTTCAGAGCTGTGAGCTTTACCTTTCTGCTGGGGTATCTCAAGCTGGATTAGAGCAGCTATATCTTCTATGTGTGTTGTTCCTTCTTCAGTTGTTCTCACCTCATAATCTCCAATCTGGGGCTCCAAACATGGTTTGTCTGCTCCCACATCATCCTATTTCATGGCTGTATTTAATAGTGCCATGTGTTAATTTCACCCATGCAGAGTTGTTCAAGAGCATTCTGTAAATCGTTACTGTGTATTAAATTATGTTCTGCATCTCTTCTGATTTCATTTTGCAGCTCAGTGGGGTCTAAGGATTGCCTGGGCTCCTCCAATCGGTGGTGTGAGATCTGTACAACAGGTAATAGAACATCATGAGCCCCATGTTGGTCTATTGTTTGTATGCAGGTAGGCCGCACCTTGAGTACTGTGTCCAGTTCTGGGCCCCTCACTACAAGAAAGACATTGAGGCCCTGGAGCGTGTTCCATGACCTTATTGCTCGCTATAACTACCTGAAGGGAGGGTAGCGAGCTGGGGGTCGGCTTCTTCTCCCCTAGAGGGAATGGTTTCAATGAACGCCAGGGAAGATTCAGGCTGGATATTAGAAATACTACTTCTCTGAAAGGGTGTCAGCACTGGAATGGGCAGGTGGTGGAGTCAGACCCTGAGCTGTTCAAGGAACAGTTTAGTGAGAACCATGGGTGATGGGTGGATGGTTGGACTGGATGATCTTGTAGGTCTTTTCCAACCTTGGTGATTCTGTGATTCTGTGATTCTGTTTGCCATGTGGTCTAACTCCCCCACAATGAACATCCACAGCTAGATCAAGTTGCTCAGAGCCTGATCCAGTTTCACCTTGAAAACTCACCTTGAAAGCACATTCACCACGTCTCTGGCAACCTGTTCCACTGCCTCACCACCCTCACTGTGGAAGACATTTTTTGTATATCTAACCTCAATTTTCCCTTCTTCTTTCCTTTAGGCATTGAAAGGCTGTTACCAGGTCACCTTGGAGCCTTCACTTCTCCAGGCTGAACAGCCCAGCTCTCTCTTCTTATAGGAGAAGTGTTCCATCCCTCGGTTCATATCTGTGGCTGTGTTCTGGATGTGCTCCCACAGCTCCATGTTTCTCCTGCACTGAGGACTCCACATCCAGATGCAGCACTCGAGGTGAGGCCTCACCAGCGCAGAGCAGAGGGGCGGGGATCGCCTCCCTTTGCCTGCTGACTGCGTATCTTTGGATGCAGCTCAGGATACGGTTGGCTTTCTGGGCTGGAAGGGCACACTGCTGATTTGTGTCCAGCTCCCACCCACCAGTACCCCCAGGCCTGATGGGGCAGGACTACGCTCAGTCCTTTCATCCCCCAGCATGTTTTGGTGGTAGGTGTTCCCTCATCCTAGCTGCTGACCCTGCACTTGAATTTGTGCCCCTACTCGCCTGTTGAGGTCCCTCTGGATGGCATCTCGTCCCTCTGGTGTGTCGCTGCACTCCACAGCTTGGTGTCATTAGGGTGCACTTGATCCTACTGTTGATGTCACTGATGAAGGGGCAATCCCAGATGTTTGTAGAAGCTGAGCGTAGAATCCCTTGAGAGCAGCCCTGCGGAGAAGGACTTGGGGATCCTGGTGGATGAGAAGCTGGACATGAGCCAGCAGAGTGTGCTTGCAGCCTGGAAGGCCAACTATATCCTGGGCTGCATTAAAAGAGGGGTGGCCAGCAGGGAGAGGGAGGTGATCGTCCCCCTCTACTCAGCTCTTGTAAGGCCCCATCTGCAGTACTGCGTCCAGGCCTGGAGCCCCAGCACAGGAAGGACGTGGAGCTTTTGCTTTCGGAGCGGGTCCAGAGGAGGGCACTAAGATGATCAGAGGGCTGGAGCACCTTTCTCCTATGAAGAAAGGTTGAGGGAACTGGGATTGTTTCTCTTGGAGAAGAGAAGGCTCCGGAGAGACCTCATCACAGCCTTCTAATACTCAAAGGGAGTGCATAAGCAGGTGGGGGAATGGCTGTTTACGAGGGTGGCTAGTGATAGGACAAGGGGAAATGGTTTTAAACTGAGCCAGGGGTGGCTTAGGTTGGTTATTAGGAGGAAGTTTTTCACGCAGAGGGTGGTGACGCCCTGGAACAAGTGCTTTAGGGTCACTTCCAGGAGGATCTGCTCTGCGATCTTTCCCAGCACAGAGGTAAGACTGACATGGTGGTAGTTCCCTATCCTTAATAACAGGTGTGCTGTTGCTTTTTTCTACTCACCAGGGACTTCACCTGACTGCTTTGACTTCTCAAATACC
>JARXNR010000295.1:0-37871 GCA_036346035.1 Crossoptilon crossoptilon
TTTGTTGTGATTTGTGGTGGTCCCTATGGGTCTCTGTGGAGGTGTCCCCGTGAGGGCCTGTTTTGTTCCCTATGTTTTTCCCTATTTTTGTTGTTATGTGCTCCTGTTTTTTGGTCTCTGATGTGTGTTCCTTGGTGGTTTGATCTATGTGTCCTGTTTTGTTTTGGGGGTCCCTGGTGGGGTCTCTGATTGCCCTGTGGGGTCTCTAGGGGTCTTTTTTGGGGCAGATGTTCTGTGTCCCTATGGGGTCTCGTATGGGGTCCCCTGTGGGCGTCCTTATGGGTCTCCTTTGGGTCCCTTTAGGTTCCTATTGGTTCCCTATGGTGTTCTTCTATGGGTCCCTATGGTGTCCCTATTGGTCGTCTATGTTTGTCCTATGGTTTCTTGGTGTCCTTGTTTTGTGGGGGTCTGTGGGGTCATGGGTCCCAAATGGGGGGGGGGTTGCTAGGGTCCTGTGATCTCGGTGTCCTGTGTTTTCCTCTGTTTTTGTCTCCTGTGGGGTCCCTAGTGGTTTCCCTATGGGGTCTATGGTATGGGGGGTTATGGGGTGTGTCCCTAGGGGGGTGTCCCTGTGGGTTCCTATGGGTCCCTATGGGTCCGTGGGGGGGTCCCATTATGGGTGGGGTCCCTATGGGATCCTTATGGGGTCTTTATGGGGGTGTCTCTCGATGTGTCCCTATGGGGTCCCCATGTGTCCCTATGGGTCCCTGCATCCCTATGGTCCCTATGGGGGTTCTATTTGTGGGTCCTTGTGGGGTCTCTGTGGGTCCCTATGGGTCCCTATGGGGGGAAAAGGGTGGGTCCCTATGGGTCCCGATGGGCCCCTATGTGTCCCTATGGGTCCCTGTGGGTCCCTGTGTGTCCCTATGGCTCCCTATGGGTCCCTATGGGTCCCTATGGGTCCCTATGGGTCCCTATGTGTCCCTATGGGTCCCTATGGGTCCCTATGGGTCCCTATGGCTCCCTATGGGTCCCTATGGGTCCCTATGGGTCCCTATGGGTCCCTATGGTCCCTATGGGTCCCTATGGGGTCCCTATGGTCCCTATGGGTCCCTATGGGGTCCCTATGTGTCCCTATGGGTCCCTATGCGTCCCTATGGGTCCCTCTGTGTCCCTATGTGTCCCTATGGGTCCCTATGGGTCCCTATGGGTCCCTATGGGTCCCTATGTGTCCCTATGGGTCCCTATGGGTCCCTATGGGTCCCTATGGGTCCCTATGGCTCCCTATGTGTCCCTATGTGTCCCTATGGGTCCCTATGCGTCCCTATGGGTCCCTATGGGTCCCTGTGGATCTCTATGGGTCCCTCTGTGTCCCTATGGGTCCCTATGCGTCCCTACGGTTCCCTATGCGTCCCCCTGTGCCCCGCTTGGTTCCCGCCGTGGGTCGCTATGGGTCGCGCTGTGCCCCCCCCCAGGCCGCCCCCGGTTACCACATGGCGAAGCTGATCATCAAACTCATCACCTCCATCGGCGACGTGGTGAACCACGACCCGGCCGTGGGCGACCGCCTGAAGGTCATCTTCCTCGAGAACTACCGCGTGTCCCTGGCCGAGAAGGGTACGGGGCTGGGGGGGATATGGGGCGGTGTGGGGATATGGGGGGTGTGGGGGGCTATGGGGGGTGTGGGGGGATATGGGGAGATATGGGGGATATGGGGGGGATATGGGGGATATGGGGATATGGGAGATGTGGGGTGGATATGGGAGGTGTAGGGGGATATGGGGGGTGTAGGGGGATATGGGGGATATGGGGGTGTGGGGGGATATGGGGTGGTGTGGGGATATGGGGTGGTGTGTAGGGGGATATGGGGGGATATGGGGGGTGTGGGGGGATATGGGGTGGTGTGGGGATATGGGGTGGTGTGGGGATATGGGGGGTGTGGGGTTATGGGGGGATATGGGGGCTGGGGGGCTGGGGGGGATATGGGGTGGTGTGGGGATATGGGGGGTGTGGGGTATGGGGGATATGGGGGGTGTGGGGGGTGTGGGGGCTGGGGGGGCTATGGGGGTGGGGGGGTTGTGGGCTATGGGGGGTGGGTGTGGGGCTATGGGTGGGTGGGGCTATGTGGGGTATCAATGGGGGATAGGGGGGGTGGTGTGGGGGGGATATGGGGTGGTGTGGGGATATGGGGGGATATGGGGTGGTGTGGGGGGATATGGGGGCTGGGGGGCTGGGGGGGATATGGGGTGGTGTGGGGCTATGGGGGATATGGGGGGTGTGGGGGGATATGGGGGCTGGGGGGGATATGGGGTGGTGTGGGGCTATGGGGTGGTGTGGGGCTATGGGGGGTGTGGGGGGTGTGGGGGGATATGGGGGGCTATGGGGTTATGGGGTGATGTGGGGGCTATGGGGGGATATGGGGTTATGGGGCAGTGTGGGATGATGGGGGGTGTGGGGTTATGGGGGGTGTGGGGCTATGGGGGCTGTGGGGGGTGTGGGGGGTGTGGGGCTATGGGGGCTATGGGGGGCTATCGGAGGCTATCGGGGGCTATGGGGGGCTATGGGGGGTTATGGGGTGATGTGGGGCTATGGGGGCTATGGGAGGTTATCGGTTGCTGTGGGGTTGTGGGGCACAGGAGGGGCTGTGGGGCAGAGCGGAGCTGCACAGCATCCCCCACCCCACACATCTGCCCCACATCTCACCCCACATCACCCCACATCTCACCCCCCATCTGACCCCCATCTCCCCACATCTCAGTGATCCCCGCTGCCGACCTATCGGAGCAGATCTCCATGAACCCCCATCCCCACACCCCACATCCCATCCCCATCCCCACACCCCATATCCCACACCCTGCCCCCCACCTCACCCCCATCTCCCCCCATGGCAGTGATCCCCGCCGCCGACCTATCGGAGCAGATCTCCATGCATCCCCATCCCCACACCCCATATCCCACACCCTGCCCCCCATCTCACCCCACATCACCCCCCACATCTCCCCCCATCTCACCCCCATCTCACCCCCATCTCACCCCCCATCTGCCCCCCATCTCACCCCACATCTCCCCCCATCTCACCCCCATCTCACCCCCATCTCACCCCCCATCTGCCCCCCATCTCACCCCACATCTCCCCCCATCTCACCCCCATCTCACCCCACATCTCACCCCACATCTCACCCCACATCTCCCCATGGCAGTGATCCCCGCCGCCGACCTATTGGAGCAGATCTCCATGCATCCCCATCCCCACACCCCACATCCCATCCCCATCCCCACACCCTGCCCCCCATCTCACCCCCTGTTTCACCCTCCATCTCACCCCACATCTCCCCCCATCTCACCCCCATCTCACCCCCATCTCACCCCCCATCTCACCCCCCATCTCCCCCCATGGCAGTGATCCCCGCCGCCGACCTATCGGAGCAGATCTCCATGAACCCCCATCCCCACACCC
Organism: Crossoptilon crossoptilon; assembly: GCA_036346035.1. NCBI lineage: Eukaryota > Metazoa > Chordata > Aves > Galliformes > Phasianidae > Crossoptilon > Crossoptilon crossoptilon. The sequence goes on from JARXNR010000295.1 coordinate 3,398, forward strand.
TGCCCCCCATCTCACCCCCCATCTCACCCCCCATCTCCCCACATCTCAGTGATCCCCGCCGCCGACCTATGGGAGCAAATCTCCATGAACCCCCCATCCCCACACCCTGCCCCCCATCTCACCCCCCATCTCCCCCCATGGCAGTGATCCCCGCCGCCGACCTATCGGAGCAGATCTCCACGGCCGGCACGGAGGCGTCGGGCACCGGCAACATGAAGTTCATGCTGAACGGGGCGCTGACCATCGGCACCATGGACGGAGCCAACGTGGAGATGGCCGAGGAGGCGGGCGAGGAAAACCTCTTCATCTTCGGGATGAGGGTGGAGGACGTGGAGCGGCTCGACCGCCAGGGGTGGGCAGGGAGCCATCGGGACGTGTGGGGCGGGGGGTGTGGGGCAGGGAGCCATCGGCACGTGTGGGGTGGGGGGTGTGGGGCAGGGATACAAAGTGTGATGTGTGGGGCAGGGAGCCATAGGCATGTGTGAGGCGGGGGGTGTGGGGCAGGGAGCCATAGATGTGTGGGGCAGGGAGCCATAGCCGGGGGTGTGTGAGGATACAAAGTGTTATGTGTGGGGCAGGAGCCAAGTGTGGGGCAGGGAGCCATCGGGTGTGTGGGGTGGGGGGGGATGTGTGGGGGGGAGCCATCAGTGGATGTGTGGGGCGGGGAGCCACAGTGGGCGGGGTGTGGGGATACAGAGCCAGTGTGCCCCATGTGTGGGGCAGGGAGCCAAGTGTGGTGTGTGGGGCACGCCAGAACAATACCCCCCACGTGGGGCGGGGGGTGTGGGGCAGGGAGCCATAGGCATGTGTGGGGCAGGGAGCCATCGGGACGTGTGGGGCAGGGGGTGTGGGGCAGGGATACAAAGTGTGATGGGCACCCCAGACAACCATAATATGTGGGGCGGGGGGTCTGTGGGGCAGGGACCCATAGGACGTGTGGGGCGGGGGGTGGGGGCAGAGAGCCATAGACGTGTGTAATAACCCACGCCATACACCCATAATGGGGGCGGGGAAGGGACACATAACCCCAGGGAGGCATGTGTGGGGCAGGGAGCCATCGGCACGTGTGGGGCGGGGGGTGTGGGGCAGGGATACAAAGTGTGGTGTGTGGGGCAGGGAGCCCCTAGAGCCCCATACAATCCCATATGCCCCATATATCCTCGTATAACCCCATATAACCCCACATAACCCCATCCATCCCATAATAACCCCACATAACCCCATAATAACCCCATACATACATCCCATAATAACCCCACACATCCCATAATAACCCCATGCATCCCATAATAACCCCATGCATCCATCCCATAATAACCCCCTCCATCCCATAATAACCCCACACATACACCCCATAATAACCCCACACATCCCATAATAACCCCACACATACACCCCATAATAACCCCATCCATCCCATAATAACCCCACATCTACACCCCATAATAACCCCATACGCCCCACATAACCCCATCCATCCCATAATAACCCCACATCTACACCCCAAAATAACCCCACCCACCCCATAATAACCCCCACGACATCCCATAAAACCCCAGCACATAATAAACCCCATACAACATACACCCATAATAACCCCCGCACCCCATACACCCCATAATAACCCCACACATACACCCCACATAACCCCATCCATCCCATAACTGCATCCATCCCATAATAACCCCACACACCCCATAATAACCCCGCACATCCCATAATAACCCCGCACATCCCATAATAACCCCATCCATCCCATAATAACCCCACACACCCCATAATAACCCCATCCATCCCATAATAACCCCATCCATCCCATAATAACCCCACATCTACACCCCATAATAACCCCATCCATCCCATAATAACCCCATCCATCCCATAATAACCCCACACATACACCCCATAATAACCCCATCCATCCCATAATAACCCCATACATACATCCCATAATAACCCCACATAACCCCATCCATCCCATAATAACCCCATATACCCCATAATAACCCCATCCACCCCATAATAACCCAAAAACCCCCATATCCGCCCCCGCACATCCCATAATAACCCGCATCCCATAATACCCCGCACATCCCATAATAACCCCGCACATCCCATAATAACTGCATCCATCCCATAATAACCCCACACATCCCATAATAACCCCATCCATCCCATAATAACCCCATACACCCCATAATAACCCCCTCCATCCCATAATAACCCCACACATCCCATAATAACCCCACAACCCCACACACCCCATAATAACCCCAATAACCCCACACACCCCATAATAACCCCATAACCCCATAATAACCCCATACATCCCATAATAACCCCATAACCCCATAATAACCCCACACATCCCATAATAACCCCATAACCCCATAATAACCCCATAACCCCATAATAACCCCATACATCCCATAATAACCCCATCCATCCCATAATAACCCCACACATACACCCCATAATAACCCCATCCATCCCATAATAACCCCATCCATCCCATAATAACCCCACACACCCCATAATAACCCCATCCATCCCATAATAACCCCACACACCCCATAATAACCCCATCCATCCCATAATAACCCCGCACATACACCCCATCATAACCCCGCACGCCCCATAGTGACCCCTGCCGCATCCCACAATGCCCCGCGCAGGTACTGCGCCCGCGATTTCTACGAGCGGCTGCCGGAGCTGCGCACGGCCGTGGATCAGCTGAGCAGCGGCTTCTTCAGCCCGCGCCAGCCGGACCTCTTCCGGGACATCGTCAACATGCTCATGAACCACGACCGGTGGGCGGGGCTGCGGCGGGGGGGGGGGGCGGGGTCTGGGACGAGGGGGCGGGGACTTTGCTTCGGGGGCGGGGTCTGGGATGAGGGGGCGGGGTCTGGGATGGGGGGCGGGGCTTCAGTGACTTCGAGGGCGGGGTCTATGATAAGGGGCGGGGCCTCGGTGGCTTCGAGGGCGGGGTCTGGGATGAGGGGGCGGGGACTTTGCTTCGGGGGCGGGGTCTGGGGTGAAAGGGCGGGGCTTCAGGGGCTTCGAGGACAGGGTCTGGGATGAGGGGGCGGGGTCTGGGATGAGGGGGCGGGGCTTCGGTATCTTAGAGGACAGGGTATGGGATGAGGGGGCGGGGTCTGGGATGAGGGGGCGGGGCCTCGGTGGCTTCGAGGGCGGGGTCTGGGATGAGGGGGCGGGGACTTAGCTTCGGGGGCGGGGTCTGGGGTGAAAGGGTGGGGCTTCAGGGGCTTCGAGGACAGGGTCTGGGGTGAGGGGGCGGGGTCTGGGGTGAGGGGGCGGGGCTTCGGTGGCTTCGAGGGCGGGGTCTGGGATGAGGGGCGGAGCTTCGGTGTCTTAGAGGACAGGGTATGGGATGAGGGGGTGGGGTCTGGGATGAGGGGGCGGGGATTCGGTGTCTTCGAGGACGGGGTCTGGGATGAGGGGGCGGGGCTTCGGTGGCTTCGAGGGCGGGGTCTGGGATGAGGGGGCGGGGCTTCGGTGGTTTCGAGGGCGGGGTCTGGGATGAGGGGGCGGGGCTTCGGTGGCTTCTAGGGCGGGGCCTGGAATGAGGGGGCGGGGTCTGGGGGTGAGGGGGCGGGGCTTCGGTATCTTAGAGTACAGGGTATGGGATGAGGGGGCGGGGTCTGGGATGAGGGGGCGGGGCTTCAGTGGCTTCGAGGGCGGGGTCTTGGATAAGGGGCGGGGCTTAGGGAGCTCTGAGGGCGGGGTCAGGGGCGGAGCCTCGTGGGGTGTGGCTACGGTGGGGCTTAGAGAAGGGGACGGAGTCTAACGGGGTGGGGTCACTTGGGGGCAGGGCTATGGGGTGGAGCTGTGGGGTGGATTTATGGGGTGGAGGTTTGGGTTGAGGCTATGGGGTGGAGCTATGGGGTGAGGCTATGGGGTGGTGATGTGGTGTGGATCTATGGGGTGAGGCTATGGGGTGGTGATGTGGGGCAGGGCTGTGGGGTGGAGCTGTGGGGTGGAGTTATGGGGTGGAGCTTTGGGTTGGGGCTGTGGGGTGGAGTTACGGGGCAGGGCTATGGGGTGAAGCTGTGGGGTGGATCTATGGGGTGGATCTATGGGGCAGGGCTATGGGGTGGAGCTGGGGGGTGGGGGGCAATGGGGGGATGCGGTGTCCCCATGGGGCGGGGGAATGGCAGTGGGGTCTGGTCCCGATGTTGGGGGTCCCCGATCCCATTGTTGGGTCCTAATCCCATTGTGGGCTCCTAATCCCATCGTTGGGTTCCTGATCCCATTATTGGGGTTCCCGATCCCATTGTGGGCTCCTAATCCCATCGTTGGGTTCCTGATCCCATTATTGGGGTTCCCGATCCCATTGTGGGGGTCCCAAACCCATTGCTGAGTCCCCAGTGCCATCATTGGGTTCCCGATCCCATTGTTGTATTCCTAATCCCATTATGGGTTCCCGATCCCATTGTGGCTTCTTGATCCTCCTATTGTGTTCCCGATCCCATTATGGGTTCCCGATCCCATTGTGGCTTCTTGATCCCCCTATTGTGTTCCCGATCCCATTATGGGTTCCCGATCCCACTATTGGGTTCCCATCCCCATTATCGTGTTCCTGATCCCACTATTGGGTTCCTGATCCCATTATGGGTTCCTGATCCCACTACTGGGTTCCTGATCCTATTTTGGGTTCCCAATTCCACTATTGGCTTCCTGATTCCACTGTTGGGTTCCCGATCCCACTATGGGTTCCCGATCCCATTATGGCTTCCTGATCCCACTATGGGTTCCCGATCCCACTATTGGGCTCCCAGTCCCATTATGGGTTCCCCATCCCATTATCGTGTTCCTGATCCCATTATGGGTTCCCAATCCCACTATTGGGTTCCTGATCCCATTATGGGTTCCTGATCCCACTACTGGGTTCCTGATCCCATTTTGGGTTCCCGATTCCACTATTCGGTTCCCGATCCCATTATGGCTTCCTGATCCCACTATTGGGTTCCTGATCCCACTATTGGGTTCCTGATCCCACTACTGGGTTCCTGATCCCATTATGGGTTCCCGATCCCACTATTGGGTTCCTCTTCCCATTATCATGTTCCTGATCCCACTATTGGGTTCCTGATCCCACTATTGGGTTCCTGATCCCATTATGGCTTCCTGATCCCATTATGGGTTCCTGATCCCACTATTGGGTTCCTAATCCCATTATTGGGTTCCCGATCCCATTATCATGTTCCTAATCCCATTGTGGGTTCCCAATCCCACTATTGGGTTCCCGATCCCATTATGGCTTCCCTGACCCCACTGTTATTCCCACCCCATAACGCCGCCCCCTCTCCCCCCATTTTGGGGGATTTTGGGTCGCTGACCCCAAAAAATCCCCCTCAGGTTTAAGGTTTTTGCCGACTACGAAGCGTACGTGAAATGCCAGGAGCGCGTCAGCGAGCTGTACAAGGTGTGTGGGGTTATGGGGTCGGGGGGTTATGGGGTCGGGGGGTTATGGGGTCGTGGGGTTATGGGGTCATAGAGTTATGGGGTCATAGAGTTATGGGGTGATGGGGTTAGGGGGCTATGGGGTTATGGGGTGTGGGGCTGCGGGGAGATGAGGTTGTGGGGTGAGGTTATGAGGTGGGGTTATGGGGTTATGGGGTTATGGGGTGACCCCACTGGTACCCATGACGGGGCTCTGTCTAATTGCTCTGCCCACTACTGTGGTCTGACCCCATAACCGTGGCTCTGACCCCATAAGTGTGGCTCTGACCCCATAACCGTGGCTCTGACCCCATAACCGTGGCTCTGACCCCATAAGCGTGGCTCTGACCCCATAACCGTGGCTCTGACCCCATTACGGTGGCTGTGACCCCATTACGGTGGCTCTGACCCCATAATGGTGGCTCTGACCCCATTACGGTGGCTCTGACCCCATTACTGTGGCTCTGACCCCATAATGGTGGCTCTGACCCCATTACGGTGGCTGTGACCCCATTACGGTGGCTCTGACCCCATAATGGTGGCTGTGACCCCAATGATTTGCCTCTGACCCCATTACAGTGGCTCTGACCCCATAATGGTGGCTCTGACCCCATTACTGTAGCTGTGACCCCATTACAGTGGCTCTGACCCCATATCGCTGTGCTTCTGACCCCATTACAGTGGCTCTGACCCCATAATGGTGGCTCTGACCCCATTACTGTGGCTCTGACCCCACTGATGTGTCTCTGACCCATTCTGACCCATATCGCTGGCTTTGCTGTCGCGCAGGACTTCTCCCGACAGTGCTGAGCTCCCCACGTATCGTGATCCTGACCCCCATCGCGGCGGCCGGGAAATTCTCCAGCGACCGAACTATCGCTCAGTACGCCCGCGAGATCTGGGGCACGGAGCCCACCCGCCACCGCATCCCCGCCCCCGACGAGCCCCGCCACTGACCGCCCCACAGCGCCCCATAGCGCCCCACAGCGCCTCGTGTCACCCCATAGCGCCCTACGGAGCCCCATGTCACCCCACAGCGCCTCGTGTCACCCCACAGCGCCTCATGTCACCCCATAGCACCCTATGGCGCCCCATGTCACCCCATAGCGCCCCATGTCACCCCACAGCGCCCCGTGTCACCCCATAGCACCCCATAGCACCCTACGATGCCCCATGTCACCCCATAGCACCCCATGTCTCCCCATAACACCTCGTGTCACCCCATAGCGCCCCATAGCACCCCACAGCACCCTATGTCACCCCACAGCGCCTCGTGTCACCCCATAGCACCCTACGGCGCCCCATGTCACCCCATGTCACCCCATAGCGCCTCATGTCACCCCATAGTGCCCCACAGCGCCTTACAGCGCCCCATGTCACCCCATAGCGCCCCATAGCGCCCTACGGAGCCCCATGTTACCCCATAGCGCCTCATGTCACCCCATAGCACCCCATAGCACCCTATGGCGCCCCATGTCACCCCATAGTGCCCCACAGCGCCCTACAGCGCCCCATGTCACCCCATAGCGCCTCATGTCACCCCATAGCACCCCATGTCACCCCATGTCACCCCACAGCGCCCCACAGCGCCTCACCCCATAGCACCCAGTAGCGCCCCATAGCGCCTCACATTGCCCCACAGCGCCTCGTGTCACCCCATATCACGTCATGTTGCCCCATATCACCCCACATCACCCCATCACCCCGCGACCTCATTGTCACCCCTCACCCCATGTAGCCCATGTCACCCCATATGCCCCACATATCCCATTACGCGCCCCATGTCACCCATATCACCCATATCGCCCATATCACGCCATGTTGCCCCATATCGCCTCGTGTCACCCCACATCACCCCATATCGCCCCATGTCGCCCCATATCGCCTCATGTCACCCCACATCGCCCCATATTTCGTCACGCCACCCCATATCGCCTCGTGTCACCCCATAGCGCCCCATAGCGCCCCACAGCGACCCACTGCACCCCATAGCGCCTCGTGTTGCCCCACATCTCCCCACAACAATGACCCCATAGCGCCCCATATCGCCCCATATCGCCCTATATCGCCCCATATTGCCCCATATCACCCTATATCGCCCCATATCGCCCCATATCGCCCTATATCGCCCCATAGCACCCCATATCGCCCTATATCGCTCCATATCACTCTATATCGCCCCATATCGCCCTATATCACCCCATATCGCCTCATGTCACCCCATATCGCCCCATATCGCCCCACAGCGTCCCACTGCACCCCATAGCGCCTCGTGTTGCCCCACATCTCCCCACAACAATGACCCAGTGCACCCCATATCGCCCCATATCACCCCCATATCGCCCCATAGCACCCCATATCGCCCTATATCGCTCCATATCGCCCTATTTCGCCCCATATCACCCCATATCGCCCTATATCGCCCCATATCACCCCATATCGCCCCATATCACCCCATATCGCCCCATATCGCCCCATTGCACCCCACAGCAGACAAAACCCCAAAGCAGCGGCGCCGTGTCGGTGTGGGGCGCGGGTGGGTGGGTGGGGGGGGGGGCTGAAGGGGGGGTCCGGGGTGGGGGGGGACCTCGTTGTGCCGACCCCAAAAATAAAGGGAGAAACGCTGCGCAGTGTCACTGTGTGTGGGGCCGGGGGGGGGAGTGGGGTGGGGGGCTGGGGGGGGGTCGGGGATTTGGGGTGGGGGATCAATAGGGGAAAATATGGAGAACCATAGGGAGACCAGAAACCCCATTGTGACCCATAGGGGCCCCAGAGAGCCCCAGAGATTCCTTTAGACCCCATAAAGCCCCATATGGACCCATAGATAACTTTGGACCCCATAAAGCCCCATAGGGACCCATAGATACCTTTAGACCCCATATGACTCCAAAGATACCTTTAGACCCCATAAAGCCCCATAGAGACCCCATAGATACCTTTAGACCCCATAAAGCCCCATAGGGACCCCATAGATACCTTTAGACCCCATAAAGCCCCATAGGGACCCCATAGATACCTTTAGACCCCATAAAGCCCCATAGTGCCCCATAGATACCCTTAGACCCCATAAAGCCCCATAGGGACCCCATAGATACCTTTAGACCCCATAGAACCCAATAATGACCCCAAAGATACCTTTAGACTCCATAAAGACCCATAGGAACCCCATAGTGACCCATAAATTCCTTAAAACCCCATAAAGTCCCATAGGGAGCGGCTTTGGGGGGGGCGGGGGTTATTTCGGGGGTCGTCCTTTGGGAGGGGGGGGGGTTATTTCGGGGGGCGGATGGGGGGGGGATTTAGGGGGGGATGGGGGGGTTTATTTGGGGGTCGTTTCGGCGGGGGGGGGTTTATTTGGGGGTATTTGGGGGTCGTTTTGGGGGGGGGGGGGGTTTATTTGGGGGTCGTCCTTTGGGGGGGGGTTTATTTGGGGGTATTTGGGGGTCGTTCCGGGAGGGGGGGGGGTTTATTTCGGGGGTATTTGGGGGTCGTACTTTGGGGGGGGGGCTTGGGGGGGGCATTAATTAAGGGGTCGTACCGGGGGGGGGGTTTTATGTCGGGTACTTGGCGAGTCGGTCTTCGTGGGGGGGGGGGGGTGGGGTTATTTGGGGGTCGTACGTTGGGGGGGGGGGGGTGGTAATTTCCGGGGTATTGGGAGTCGTTCTTTTGGGGGGGGGAGGGGGCGTGGGGGGGGGTTCTATTTGGGGGTCGGTCCTGGGGGCGGGGGTGGGGTGCATGAATTTCGGGGGTATTTGGGATGTGTTCTTTAGGGGGGGGGGGGTGTTTATTCGGGGTAGGGTTATTGGGGTTCGGTCTTTGGGGGGGGGGCGTGAGTGGGGGGGTTTATTTCGGGGTCGTTCCGGGGGGGGGGGGGTATTGGGGGGGTAATTGGGAGTCGGGTTTTGGGGGGGGGGGGCATATGGGGGGGGGTTAGTTGGGGGTATTTGGGGGTCGTACTTTGGAGGGGGGGGGGGATTTATTTGGGGGTCGTTCCGGGGGGGGGGGGGCGGTTATTTGGGGGTATTTGGGGGTCGGAATTTGGGTGGGGGGGGGGGTTATTTGGGGGTCGTTCCGGGGGGGGGGGCGGGTATTTGGGGGTATTTGGGGGTCTTTATTTGGGGGGAGGGGGGGGGGGGTGTTATTTGGGGGTCTTTCCGAGGGGGGGGCTGGGGTTATTTGGGGGTATTGAGGGGTCTTTTTTTGGGGGGGGGGGGGGGGGGTTATTTGGGGGTCTTTCCGAGGGGGGGGGGTTATTTGGGGGTATTGAGGGGGGCTTTTTTGGGGGGGGGGGGGGGGGGTGGGGGGGGGGTATTGGGGGTCTTTCCGAGAAGGGGGGGGGGGTTATTTGGGGGTCGTTCTGGGGGGGGAGGGGGGGGGTTTTGGGGGTATTAAGGGGTCTTTCTTTGGGGGGGGGGGGGGATGTTATTTGGGGGTTCTTTCCGAGGGGGGGGCTGGGGTTATTTGGGGGTATTGAGGGGTATTTTTTTGGGGGGGGGGGGGGGGGTCGTTATGGGGGGGGTTGGAGGAATTGAAGGTTTGGGGGGGGGGTCGGATGGGGGGGGGGCTGCAGAATTTGGGGGATTTGGGATGGGGGGTTGGGAGGGGGGGGATTTGAAGGTTTGGGGGGGGGGGGGATAGGGGGGGGGGGCAGAATTTGGGGGGGGCCGTTTTGGGGCGGTGTTGGGGTAATGGGGGGGGGGTTGAGGTTGGGGGGGGCTGCGGTTGTTGTGGGGGGGGGTTAAGAGGGGGGGGGCGGGGATTTGGGGTCGTTTTGGGGGCATTTGGGGGTTTTGCGGGGGGGGGTAGAAAATATGGGGTGGTTGTGGGGGATTTGGGGGGGGGGGGGCCTAGGTTGGGGAATTGGGAAGGGTTTTATGTGGGGGGGGGGGGGCAGAGAAATGGGGGATTTAAGGGGGGGGAAGGCGGGAGGGGGGAGGATGAAGGAGGGGGGGGGGGGTGTTGGTTTTTATATGGGGGGGGGGGCATAAAAATTTCGGGTCGTTTTGGGGGTTTTTGTAGGGGGTCCGTTGAGGCTTTTATATGGGGGGGGGGGGGGGGGAGGATTATTATGTTATGGGGGGGGGGCTGCAAAATCCATAGGGGGGGGGAGGGGGGGCGGGGTTTTTCCGGCGTAATTTTGCCGGGGGGGGGGGGGGGCCCAGGGATGGGGTTATTGGGGGGGGGGGTCTCACATCGCCCCCCCCACCCCCATCCTCCCCCCCCCTCTGCCCCCCCCCCCCCCCCAATATTGCGGCCTTTTGGGCGCTCCCAGCCCCACCCCCCCACCCCCCCCAACCTTCACCATTCAGCCGTGATTTGGATGTGGAGGAGGATGGGGGGGGGGGGGCAGTGCTCATTTGCACGCTCGTGTGTGTTCGTGTGCATTGGGGGGGGGGGGGGGGGGGGTGTGTGTGCAAAGCCGGGGGTGTGGCTATTTTGGAGGGGGGTGGGGGGGGGGCAACGGTGTTTTGGGGTGGGGGGGGGGGGGGTGGGATGTGCGCTCGCGTGTGTCGTGTGCGCGTGTGTTTGTGCGTTGCACGAGGCGGGGGGGGGTGCGGTGCGGGGGGGGGCGGGGGGGTTGCACACGCGCGTGCGAGGCCCGTGCTGCCGCGTCCGCGGGGTTGAATCTGGTGGTTGCACACTCGCGTCACTCTGGCTTTTGCACGCTTTGCACGCGTGCTCCCACCCGGCACACGCTTGTGCACACGTGTTTGCACGGAGCCGCGCGTGCCGCGCTCACTGTGGTGCACACGCGCGTGCCAGGCCGCGCCATCGAACCCCCCCCCCCCCCCCCAACTCCCCCCCTTCCCTTCCTCCCAGGGGGCTGATTGGTGTTAATTAATGAGGCCCCGCCCCTCCCGGGAGCCCCCCCGGGCCCCCCCCCGGCCCCCCCCCCCCCCCCCCCCTTCTCCTCTCGGTGACCTTCAGGTGGGGGGGGGGCAGAGTGGGGGCTGTGGGGCTGAGTTATAGGGCTGAGCTGTGGGGCTGAGTGGGGGCTGTGGGGCAGAGCTATGGGGCTGAGCTATGGGGCTCAGTGCGGGCTGTGGGGCTGAGTTGTGGGGCTGAGCTGTGGGGCTGAGTGGGGGCTGTGGGGCTGAGTGGGGGCTGTGGGGCTGAGCTATAGGGCTGAGCTATAGGGCTGAGCTATGGGGATGAGTGGGGGCTGTGGGGCTGAGCTGTGGGGCTGAGCTGTGGGGCAGAGTGGGAGCTGTGGGGCAGAGCTATAGGGCAGTGCTATGGGGCTGAGTTGTGGGGCTGAGCTGTGGGGCTGAGTGGGGGCTGTGGGGCAGAGCTATGGGGCTGAGCTGTGGGGCTGAGTGGGGGCTGTGGGGCAGAGCTATGGGGCTGAGTGGGGGCTGTGGGGCTGAGTTGTGGGGCTGAGTGGGGCTGTGGGGCTGAGCTGTGGGGCTGAGCTAAAGGGCTGAGCTGTGGCGCTGAGTGGGGGCTGTGGGGCTGAGCTGTGGGGCAGTGCTATGGGGCTGAGTTGTGGGGCTGAGCTATAGGGCAGTGCTATGGGGCTGAGTTGTGGGGCTGAGCTGTGGGGCTGAGTGGGGGCTGTGGGGCTGAGCTGTGGGGCTGATCTCTGGGGCTGAGTGGGGGCTGTGGGGCTGAGCTATGGGGCAGTGCTATGGGGCTGAGTTGTGGGGCTGAGCTATGGGGCTGATCTCTGGGGCTGAGTGGGGGCTGTGGGGCTGAGCTGCGGGGCTGAGTGGGAGCTGTGGGCTGAGCTGTGGGGCTGAGCTGTGGGGCTGAGTGGGGGCTGTGGGGCTGAGCTATAGGGCAGTGCTATGGGGCTGAGCTGTGGGGCTGAGTGGGGGCTGTGGGGCTGAGATGTGGGGCTGAGCTATAGGGCTGAGCTGTGGGGCTGAGGGGGGCTGTGGGGCAGAGCTATAGGGCTGAGCTGTGGGGCTGAGTGGGGGCTGTGGGGCTGAGTTGTGGGGCTGAGCTATAGGGCTGAGCTGTGGGGCTGAGGGGGGCTGTGGGGCAGAGCTATAGGGCTGAGCTGTGGGGCTGAGTGGGGGCTGTGGGGCTGAGTTGTGGGGCTGAGCTATAGGGCTGAGCTGCGGGGCTGAGTGGGGGCTGTGGGGCTGAGCTATAGGGCAGTGCTATGGGGCTGAGTGGGAGCTGTAGGGCTGAGCTATAGGGCTGAGCTGTGGGGCTGAGTGGGGGCTGTGGGGCTGAGCTATAGGGCAGTGCAGTGGGGCTGGGCTATAGGACAAAGTGGGCTCTGTGGGGCTGAGCTGTGGGGCACAGCTGTGGGGCACAGCTATAGGGCAGAGCTGTGGTGCAGAGCTATGGGGTGCCGCTGTGGGGCAGAGCTGTGGGGCGGTGTTGTGGGGCTGAGCTATGGGGCTGTGGGGCTGAGCTATGGGGCACAGCAGTAGGGCAGAGTTGTGGGGCTGAGCTGTGTGGCAGCGCTATGGGGCAGAGCTGTGGGGTGGTGGGTGTGGGGCAGAGATGTGGGGCAGAGCTGTGGAGCTGAGCTGTGGGGCAGAGATGTGGGGCAGAGCTGTGGGGTGGTGGGTGTGGGGCGGAGCTGTGGGGCAGAGATGTGGGGCAGAGCTGTGGGGTGGTGGGTGTGGGGCGGAGCTGTGGGGCTGAGTGGGGGCTGTGAGGCTGAGCTATGGGGCAGAGCTTTGAGGCTGAGCTATGGGGCAGAGTGGGGGTTTTGGGCCGAGCTGTGGGGCTGAGCTATGGGGCAGAGCTGTGGGGCACAGCTATAGGGCAGAGCAGAGGCTGTGGGCTGAGCAGTGGGGCAGAGCTGTGGGGCAGAGCTGTGGGGCAGCGCAGGATCTATGGGGCAAAGCAAGGGCGGAACTCAGAGCTGTGGGGCAGAACTCAGATCTATGGGGCAGAACTCAGGGCTGTGGGGCAGAACTCAGATCTATGGGGCGGAACTCAGGGCTGTGGGGCGGAACTCAGGGCTGTGGGGCAGAACTCAGAGCTGTGGGGCAGATCTATGGGGCAGAACTCCGGGCTGTGGGGCAGATCTGTGGGGCAGCTTGGGATCTATGGGGCAGATCCGTGGGGCGGAGCGGCTCTATGGGGCACCCGCACTCCCCAACCCCCCCCTTCCCCCCCCCCCCTCCCCGCAGGTGCAGCACTTGGGCTGATTGGTTCATTATGCGGCGCAGCTAACGAGGGGCGCGGCTATAAATAACCCCGGGGCTCATTTGCATAATTTCATCTCCCCCCACCACCCCCCCCCCCCTTCACCCCCTCCCCGTCCCGTTACCATAGCGACCCCCCCCCTCCTTCCCCCCCCTCCCCCCCCCCTCGTTCCCCAATCACGGGGTTCGTTAGCGCGGCGCTAACGAGGGGGGGTCTCCCCGCTCTCCCGCAGGCGATGCTGTGACCCCCCCGGGACCCCCACCCCGAGAGCCGCCATGAGCCCTGCGGGGAGGGGGCAGCGCCGGGACCCCCATAACGCCGTGGAGGTCCTCCAACAACAGCCAAAGGTCCTCCAACAACAGCCGGAGGTTCTCCAAGAGGCCGCGGTCAACCGAGGCGCTGTGGTCCTCCAACAGCACGCGGTCCTCCAAGGAGCCCCCCTGGAGGCTGAGGTCCTCCAAGACTCTATGGTCAGCCAGGGGTCTGTGGTCCTCCAAGGCTCCGTGGTCCTCCAACACCCTGCGGTCCTCCGAGACTCCGTGCTCAACCGAGGGTCCGTGGTCCTCCAAGACCCCGTGGTCCACCTGGAGACAGAGGTCCTCCAAGACTCTGTGGTCCGCCAGGACCCCAATGTCAACCGAGACCTCGTCGTCCTCCAAGACTCTATGGTCAGTTGGGGCTCCATGGTCCTCCAAGGCTCCGTGGTCCTCCAACACCCCGCGGTCCAGCTGGAGGCAGACGTCAACCGAAGCTCTGTGGTCCTCCAACACCCCGCGCTCCTCCAAGACTCCGCGCTCCTCCAAGACCTCAATGTCAACCGAGACTCCGTGGTCCTCCAAGACTCCGTGCTCAACCGAGGCTCCGCAGTCCTCCAAGACCCCGCGGTCCACCTGGAGGCAGAAGTCCTCCAACACCCCTCGCTCCTCCCCTCCCCCGTGACCCCCCCGGAACCCGACCCCCCCCAGGGTCCCACCGCCAACCCCGGCCCCCTGACCGACCGACGCTCTGTGACCCCCCAGCGCTCCGTCCCCGCGGACTTGGAGGACCCCACAGCCCTCGGGGACGCAGAGAGTCGCCGGGACTCTATGATCAGCTGCGGCCCCACGGATCAGCTGGAGCTGAAGACCCCCCGCCACCCCACGGCCCCTCTGGGTCTGGAGGTCCTCCAGAACTCTGTGTCCGACCGCCGCCCCGCAGCCCCTCTAGGCCCCAAGGCTCACCCCAACTCTATGGTTAACTGTGACCCGACGGAACACCTTGACTTGAAGGCCCGCCACGACTCTATGGCCAACCATGACCCAACGGCCGCTCTAGGCCTCAAGGTCCTCCACGGCTCTATGGCCAACTGCAGCCCCGCGGCCGCTCTAGGCCTCAGTGCCCACCGTGACTCTGTGATTAATTGTGACCCAACGGCCGCTCTAGGCCCCAAGGTCCCCCAGAACTCTATGATCAACTGCAGCCCCACGGCCACTCTAGGCCCCAAGGTCCGCCAGGACTCTATGCGCAGCTTCTACAACTCTATGACCCACAGCAGCTCTACAGCCACTCTAGGCCTGAAGACCCCCTGCAACTCTATGACCCACAGCAGCTCTACAGCCACTCTAGGCCTGAAGACCCCCTGCAACTCTATGACCCACAGCACGGCCTCTATGACGCTCATGACCCCCACGACCCAGTGGCCACTCTATGGCCCACCGAGACTTCTCCCTAGACCGCGCCTCTAACTCTTAGGCCCCAAGTCCCCCTGCGACTCTATGACCCACCGCAGCTAGTCGGCCACATCTAGGCATTAAGACCCCTACACTCTATGCAACTCTACGGCCACTCTAGGCCTGAAGACCCCCTGCAACTCTATGACCCACAGCAGCTCTATGACCAACCACGACCCAGTGGCCACTCTAGGCCCAAAGACCCCCTGCGACTCTATGACCCGCAGCGGCTCTACGGCCACTCTAGGCCCGAAGACCCCCTACGACTCTATGACCCCCCGCATCTCTACGGCTGCTCTCTGCCCTGAACGCCCCGCTGCCCCACGCCGCCGCCTGCCCGCCTTGGCCATCCTCACCCTCTGCGCCCTACTGTGCCCTCCTGGCACCTCGGGCTCAGCCTTAGAATTCCCAGGGACGCCGGGTCAGTGGGCTCGCTACAACCGTTGGGGATCCGGGGGTCGTTTGAGCTTCAGCCTGAAAACCAACGTCAGCCGCGCGCTGTTGCTCTACATGGACGACGGTGGCAACTGCGACTTCTTGGAGCTGCTGGTGGCCGAAGGGAGGCTGAGGCTGCGTTTCGCCATCGCTTGCGCCGAACCCACCGTCGTGGCGTCGGCGTCGGCGGTGAACGACGGGCGCTGGCATTCGGTGATGCTGAGCCGGCGTGGGAGAGAAGCGGCGCTGGCGGTGGACGGGGAAACGTTGGCGGGGGTCGTGAGGTCCAAAAGGGCCGAGATGGCGGTGGGCAGCGATTTGTTCGTGGGGGGGATTCCGCCCGACGTCCGTCTGTCCGCTCTGACGCTCAGCACGGTGAAATACGAAGCTCCTTTCCGGGGTTGGGTGGCTGAATTGAGGGTGGGAGAAGAGCCGGCGGTGATGCTGGGGGCTCAGGGGGTGCGTGGGGTGAACGGCCGGGAGGAGGAGGAGGAGGAAGAGGAGGAAGAGGAGGAAGAGGAGGAGGAAGAGAGGAGACGCTGCGCCCAGCATCCACCCTGCGCCCATGGAGGGCGATGCGCCCTGAGGAGGGGGGAGCCACAGTGCGACTGCGCCGGCACCGGGCACAGCGGGCCCTTCTGCGGGGAAGGTGAGGGGAAGGGGGCGGTTGTGGGGTGGGGGGTTGTGTGTTGTGGGGTGGGGGGTTGTTGTGGTGGTGGGGTGTGCGGGGGTTGTGAGGGGAGGGGTGATGTGGGGGGGGAGAGGGTGGGGAGGTGAGTGGTGTGGGTGGTCGGCTGGGGGGGGTTGGGGGATTTTAGGTGGGGTGGGGTGGGGGGTTGTGGGGTGAGGGTTGGGGTGGGGGGAGGGTAGGGTGGTGTTGGGTCAGGGGGGTTGGGGGTTTTGGTTTGGTGTTGTGGGGGGGGGGGGTTTTGTTTGGCAGTAAAAGTGGTTGTCGAGGGGGTGGGTGTGGGGTCACTGGGGTGGGTGGGGGTAGGGGGGTGGGGGGGTACAGGGGGTGTGGGTGTGGGGTCAGTGGGGTGGGTGTGGGGTCAATGGGGTGGGTGTGGGGTCAATGGGGGCAGTGGGGTGGGTGTGGGGTCAATGGGGTGGGTGTGGGGTCAATGGGGTGGATATGGGGTCAGTGGGGTGGGTGTGGGGTCAGTGGGGTGGGTGTGGGGTCAGTGGGGTGGGTGTGGGGTCAATGGGGGCAGTGGGGTGGGTATGGGGGCAGGAGGGTGGGTATGGGGTCAATGGGGTGGGTGTGGGTCAGGCTGTGAGTCGGGTTGTTGTGGGTCAGGTTGTTGTGTGTCAGGTTGTGTGGGCCGGGTTGTGGCCACGTTTGCTTTTCCAATGGCGCTCACACTGCAGGTTGGCAGTGGGGCCACGCGGTGTCACAGCGCTCACACTTACACACTCACTGGACCCGGCTTTGCCACCGGCCTCGTGTGGGTCAGCTGTGGGCATTAGGTTGTTCCATCAGGTTGTTGTGGTCAGTGCTGTGTTCGGGTGTTGGGGTGGCCGGGTTGTTGTAGACAGGTTGAACACGGGCCGTTACTGTGTCCACCGTTTGGCCCCTCGAGTGCGGGGCTCTCATGGATGGGTCCCCCCCCCCTCTGCACGCGTTGTTTGCACGGCCTCGTGTCGACCGCGCTCACGACTTACACCACGTGGTCTGCCCGACTTTCCACTGCGCTACAAATCGGGGTGGGGAGTTGGCGGGGGGGCTCGCGGTGGTGCCACGTGGGATGGTGCCCACGCGTGTGACGCCTTGTGCCTGTGGGGGCAGTGCC
This sequence comes from Crossoptilon crossoptilon, assembly GCA_036346035.1. NCBI lineage: Eukaryota > Metazoa > Chordata > Aves > Galliformes > Phasianidae > Crossoptilon > Crossoptilon crossoptilon. The sequence continues at coordinate 20,907 of JARXNR010000295.1, forward strand.
CGACACGGGATCCCTTGCCACAGCCCTCTTACTCTGTAGTCCGCACGTGCCGTGGAGCCCGTCGTGCACCTCAGTTGGTCGTGTTGCTCACACGTCGCTCTGTGCCCTCACAGTGGTGCACGTGATGGTGACAGAGCTGCACTGGCTGTGGTGCTCTGCTCCAAGTTGCGCCGGAGTCCTTGTGCCAATTGTTGCGTTCCTCGTAGTTTTCACGCGTGCGTGGCGCTGCACACCTCCGTGGCGTTGCACGGCTCCGTGGTGTTGCACGTCCACCTTTGCACTTGTTCATTCTGTTGCGCGGGTCCGGGGTCCTTAGACAAACCTTTACACCTACCCTGGCTGCAATTCACCCTTTGCCCTGCCCTTGCACTTGCTCCTACATTCACATCCCCATGTCCTTGCACGTCTTGTGTCAATTTTGAACGGGAGCCCAGTAGCCCTTTGAACAACACGCAGCACTATGGGGCACTATGGGCTGTGTGTGGGGCACTATGGGGCACTATAGAGCACTATGGGGTCCTGTGTGGGGCACTATGGGGCACTATAGAGCACTATGGGCTGCGTGTGGGGCACTATGGGGCACTATGGGCTGTGTGTGGGGCACTATGGGGCACTATAGAGCACTATGGGGTCCTGTGTGGGGCACTATGGGGCACTATGGGCTGCGTGTGGGGCACTATGGGGCACTATGGAGCACTATGGGGCACTATGGGCTGCGTGTGGGGCACTATGGGGCACTATGGGCAGCGCTGTGGGCACTATGGTGCTCTGTGGGGCACTATTGTAGTGCTACTGTGCACTATGGGGCACTATGGGGCACTATGGGGCACTATGGGGCAATATGGTCAGCGCTGTGGGGCACTACGGGGCACTATGGGACGTGCAGACACCACAGCGTCGTGCAATGGGGTCTGCATGTGCAACTGAGCGTGCAAACGAGCGTGCAAATGGTGTGTGTGGGGGAGTGGGGCACTATGGGGCACGAGGGAACCCCCCTGACGTCACCTTTCCCCCTTCCCCCCCTCCACGCTGCTACAGAAGAGGAGCCCGCGGTGGAAGGTGAGTGTGCAAAGGGCGTGCAAGGGGGGGGGGGCGGATGGGAAAAAGGCGCTTGTGCAAATCCCAGCGCAGTCGTGCAAATGTTGGTGGTGCCGCTCGGGCCAATGGGAGGGCAGCGTGTGAGTGGGGGGTGGGGTTATGCAAATTAAAGCGACGCCGTCGGCCAATGGGGAGGGCGGAGGGGCGGGGCTTGCACCACGAGTGTGCAGAGCGGGTGGGGGTGTGCAGAGAGCAGGGATTGCGCGACGAGCGTGCAAGGCTGCAGAGGGGTTCGTATGAAGAGTGTGCACGGATCACGAGTGTGCAAAGAGTGCGCGGAGCACCCGCGCCTCGCACGAGGACAGTGCGCCGCACGCGAGCGTGCAAAAAGCCGGGCGTGCAGCGCAGATAGCCGTGCAACGGGCGGGGTTTGCACGCAGGGAGGCAGTGCAATTCACCAGGGGCGTGCGAGCGGCCTCGCGCTTGCACACGAGCCTCACCGTTTGCACGAGGGGCAGGCGGGCAGGACCGCACGAGGAGCCACCGCTTTGCACGAGCAGCGTGCAAGCAGCGGGGCGTGCCACGCACACCCCGCCCCCCCACCCCCTCCCCCCCCCACACATTTGCACGAGGAGTGCAAAGAAACCCCCCCCCCCCATCCCCAAAAAGGGGGGGAAAAGGGCCTCCGCGCCCCCTCTTCCCCCCTCACCCCCCCGTCCTCGTGCAACCCTCGTGCAAACCCCACCCCCCCCACCCCCACCCCCTTTTCGCCCCCCCCCCCCCCCCCGCGCCCCGGCATCGCCCCGATGCCTGTCACACTGTTGCACTATAGTTGTGGCTTTGGGGCACGGGGGCCCCGCGCCGATGTGACTCTCTCTTCTCTCTCTCCTTTTTTTCCTTTCGCTTCGCCCCCCCCCACCCCCACCCCCCCCTCCTCAACCCCCCCTCCCCCAACCCTCAACCCCCCCCCCCTTTTTTTCCGTTGCACACTTCCTTTCTCGCACTCTTCCCTCCTTGCACTATTCCTTCGCTTTGGGTTCCTTTCGCTTTTTTTTTTTTTTCACCTTTTTTTTCTGCCCCCCCCCACTCCCCCCCCCACCCCCTCCTCCCCCCCCTTCCTCTCCCTCCCCCTCCCCCCCCCCAAGGTCCTGCTCACCTGACGTTAAGCAGCCAAGGTACGACCCCTCCCCCCCCCCACCGGCTTTTCACACCCCCCGCTGCGCGTGCAAGCCCTCGTGCAACCGTCGTGCCCCCATTCCACGGTCTTCACCCCCCCCCTGCATCCAGTGCTCGTGCAACACGGGGGGGAGGAAAGGGGGGGGGGGGGGCACGGGGACAGGGGTTGGGGGAGCTCCTTGCGCAGGGAGTTGTGCAAGGGGCGTGCAAACACACCCTCGTGCACGGGGGGGGGGGAGTGGGGGAGGCTTGCGCAGGTGGGCGTGCAAAGGGTGAGAGTGCAATGAGGCACTGGGGGGGGGGGGGTTGCACCGGAGGGTGTGCAAACAGCGGCTCTTCGCACGAGGAAAAGATGAGTGTGCAAACACGCCGATGTGCAGAGTGTGCAAATGGAGCCTCTTATGTGGGTGATGGGGGGGGGATGTGTGAGCGTGTCCCCTTGCACAATGAGCACGGGGAGGGTGTCCCCTCGCACCGAGCGAGCGTGCAAATTTGCACAAGTGTGCGGGAGCGTGCGAGCGCATCTCCTCTCACAAACAAGATGGGGAGTGTGCAAAAACCCCCCTCACACACACACCCAGCACGTCCCCGTGCACGAGGGCGTGTGCGAGGGTCGGGTGGAGGGCTGGGGCCTTGCACGACCACGTGCGCTCCTTGCACGCTCGTGTGACCGCCCGCTCCCCGCAGGGCACGAGGGCACCGAGGGGGGGCCCGGCCGCGGTGCCGCTGAGCTGCAGCCGCCTGGGAGAGGTGAGTGCACACGCGTGTGCAACGGCAGCGCCACCACCGTCACCAGCACCCATCGCTGCGGCCCCATCGCACGCCCCTCGTGCACAAGCACACCCCCCCGTCACACCCCTGTGTCACAACCCCGTGTTACACGACGGTGTCACACCCCCATCACACCCCTGTGTCACACCACGGTGTCACATCCCCGTGTCACACACCCCCCTGTCACAGCCCTCTGTCACACCGTGGTGTCACAACCCCGTGTCACACCACTGTGTCACACGCCTGTGTCACACCCTCGTGTCACACCACGGTGTCACACCCCCCCATGTCACACCACAGTGTCACACCACAGTGTCACACCCCTATCACACCACCTATGTCACACGCCTGTGTCACACCCCTGTGTCACACCCCCGTGTCACACTATTGTGTCACACCCCTGTGTCCTACCAGTGTCACACCCCGTGTCACACCTCCATCACACTCCCCCTGTCACACCCCCGTGTCACACCACAGTGTCACACCCCTATCACACCACCTGTGTCACACCCCCGTGTCACACCACTGTGTCACACCTCTGTGTCCTACCAGTGTCACACTTCTGTCACACCCCCGTGTCACACCTCCATCACACCCCTCCCATCACACCCCTGTGTCACACCCCGGTTACACCACTGTGTCACACCCCCGTGTCACAACACAGTGTCACACCTTCATCACACCCCCCATGTCACACCCCCGTGTCACACCATGGTGTCACACCCCCGTGTCACACCATGGTGTCACACTCCTCTGTCACACCCCTCTGTCACACCCCTGTGTCCTCCCAGTGTCACACCCCTATCACACCCCGTGTCACACCTCCATCACACTCCCCCTGTCACACCCCTGTGTCACACCACAGTGTCACACCCCTGTGTCACACCCCCATATCACACCCCCGTGTCACACCACAGTGTCACACCACTGTGTCACACCTCTGTGCCCTACCAGTGTCACACCCCCGTGTCACACCTCCATCACACCCCTCCCATCACACCCCTGTGTCACACCCCCGTGTCACAACACAGTGTCACACCCCCGTGTCACAACACAGTGTCACACCTTCATCACACCCCCCATGTCACACTCCCGTGTCACACCTCCCTGTCACACCCCCGTGTCACACCATGGTGTCACACTCCTCTGTCACACCCCTCTGTCACACCCCTGTGTCCTCCCAGTGTCACACCCCTATCACACCCCGTGTCACACCTCCATCACACTCCCCCTGTCACACCCCTGTGTCACACCACAGTGTCACACCCCTGTGTCACACCCCCATATCACACCCCCGTGTCACACCACGGTGTCACACCACTGTGTCACACCTCTGTGTCCTGCCAGTGTCACACCCCCGTGTCACACTTCCATCACACCCCCCCATCACACCCCTGTGTCACACCCCCATGTTACACCACTGTGTCACACCCCCGTGTCACAACACAGTGTCACACCTTCATCACACCCCTGTGTCACACCCGCATGTCACACCCCCGTGTCACACCATGGTGTCACACTCCTCTGTCACACCCCTGTGTCACACCCCTGTGTCCTATCAGTGTCACATCCCTATCACACCCCCGTGTCACACCGCAGTGTCACACCCCTATCACACCACCTGTGTCACACCCCCGTGTCACACCACTGTGTCACACCTCTGTGTCCTACCAGTGTCACACCCCCGTGTCACACCTCCATCACACCCCTCCCATCACACCCCTGTGTCACACCCCCGTGTCACAACACAGTGTCACACCTTCATCACACCCCCCATGTCACACTCCCGTGTCACACCTCCCTGTCACACCCCTGTGTCACACCACGGTGTCACACCCTCACCACACCCCTGTGTCCTCCCAGTGTCACACCCCTATCACACCCCGTGTCACACCTCCATCACACTCCCCCTGTCACACCCCTGTGTCACACCACAGTGTCACACCCCTGTGTCCTACCTGTGTCCCCCAAAGATCCTCCATGGGGTCCCAACCCATCATCCCACCCACCTGCCCCACCATGGGGTCCCACCATGGCTCCCAACCCAACATCCCACCCCATGGACCCATCATGGGGTCCCACCACGGGGTCCCACCATGGGGTCCCAACCCATCATCCCACCCCATGGACCCATTTTGGGGTCCCACCATGGGGTCCCAACCCAACATCCCACCCCATGGAGCCATCATGGGGTCCCACCATGGGGTCCCAACCCAACATCCCACCCCATGGACCCATCATGGGGTCCCACCATGGCTCCCAACCCAAAGATCCTCCATGGGGTCCCACCATGGGGTCCCAACCCAACATCCCACCCCTTGTACCCATCATAGGGTCCCACCATGGGTTCCCAACCCCATGGCCCTATCTTGGGTCCCACCATGGGGTCCCAACCCAACATCCCACCCCATGTAGCCACCGTGGGGTCCCACCATGGGGTCCCAACCCAACATCCCACCCATGGACCCATCATGGGCTCCAGCCATGGCTCCCAACCCAACATCCTACTCCATCTACCCATCATGGGGTCCCACCACGGGGTCCCACCCCTTGCACCCATCATGGGGTCCCACCATGGGGTCCCAACCCAACATCCCACCCCATGGACCCATCATGGAGTCCCACCACGGGGGTCTCATCCCATGGACCCACATTGGGGTCCCACCATGTCTCCCAACCCAACATCCCACCCCATGGACCCATCATGGGGTCCCACCATGGCTCCTAACCCAACATCCCTCTCCATCTACCCATCATGGGGTCCCATCACGGGGTCCCACCCCTTGCACCCATCATGGGGTCCCACCACGGGGGTCTCATCCCATGGCCCCATGTTGGGGTCCCAGCACGGGGTCCCATCCCCACGTCGGCTCCGTCTCCCCTCAGGCCGTGAGCCGTACGTGGCCACGTTCCGCGGCGCGGAGTTCTTCTGCTACGACCTGTCGCACAGCCCCATCCAGAGCTCCCACCCCAACCACCCCCACCCCAAAAACGTCCCGTTATGGGGTCCCAACCCAACATCCCACCCCATGGACCCATCATGGGGTCCCACCATGTCGTCCCAACCCAAAGATCCTCCATGGGGTCCCACCATGGCTCCCAACCCAACATCCCAACCCTTGTACCCATCGTGGGGTCACACCGTGGGGTCCCAACCCAACATCCCACCCCTAGTACCCATCATAGGGTCCCACCGTGGGTTCCCAACCCCATGGCCCTATCTTGGGTCCCACCATTGGGTCCCAACCCAACATCCCACCCCATGGACCCATCATGGGGTCCCACCATGTCGTCCCAACCCAAAGATCCTCCATGGGGTCCCACCATGTCTCCCAACCCAACATCCCACCCGATGGACCCATCATGGGGTCCCACCATGGGGTCCCAAACCAACATCCTACCCCATGGACCCATCATGGGGTCCCACCATGTACCCCCAACCCAAAGATCCTCCATGGGGTCCCACCATGGCTCCCAACCCAACATCCCACCCCTTGTACCCATCATGGTGTCCCATCACAGGGTCCCACTCCATCTACCAACCCTGGGGTCCCAGCACGGGGTCCCATCCCCACGTCGGCTCCGTCTCCCCTCAGGCCGTGAGCCGTACGTGGCCACGTTCCGCGGCGCGGAGTTCTTCTGCTACGACCTGTCGCACAGCCCCATCCAGAGCTCCGCCGACGAGCTGACGCTGTCGTTCCGCACTCGGCAGCGCCACGGGCTCCTCCTGCACACCGGGCGCTCAGCCGACTACGTCAACCTGTCCCTGAAGGCCGGCGCCGTTTGGCTGGTCATCAACCTCGGCTCCGGGGCTTTCGAGGCTCTGGTGGAACCCGTTAACGGCAAGTTTAACGACGACGGTTGGCACGACGTCAGAGTCACCCGCAACCTGCGGCAGGTAGGGGGGGGAGCCACCCCTGGGTGGAGCCTTGGGGGGGTTGGGGGCGTAGGGTGGGTCCGTGGGTGGCAGCTGGGGGATGTTGGGGGCTATGGATGTCAGCTGGGGGATACTGGTGTCTGCGGATGTCAACTGGGGGATGTTGGGGGCTATGGATGTCAACTGGGGGATACTGGGGTCTGTGGATGTCAACTGGGGGATGTTGGGGGCTATGGATGTCAACTGGGGGACACTGGGGTCTGTGGATGTCAACTGGGGGATGTTGGGGGCTATGGATGTCAACTGGGGGACACTGGGGTCTGTGGATGTCAACTGGGAGACGCTGGGGTCTGTGGATGTCAACTGGGGGATGTTGGGGTCTGTGGATGTCAACTGGGGATGTTGGGGGCTATGGATGTCAACTGAGGGATACTGGGGTCCATGGATGTCAACTGGGAGACACTGGGGTCTATGGATGTCAACTGGGAGATACTGGGGTCTGTGGATGTCAACTGGGGGACACTGGGGTCTGTGGATGTCAACTGGGGATGTTGGGGGCTATGGATGTCAACTGGGGGACACTGGGGTCTATGGGTGTCAACAGGGGGATGTTGGGGGCTATGGATGTCAACTGGGGGATACTGGAGTCTGTGGATGTCAACTGGGGGACACTGGGGTCTGTGGATGTCAACTGGGAGACGCTGGGGTCCATGGATGTCAACTGGGGGATACTGGGGTCTATGGGTGTCAACTGGGGGACTCTGGGGTGTATGGATGTCAACTGGAGGATGTTGGGGTCATTGGGGTCCATGGGTGTCAACTGGGAGATGTTGGGGTCATTGGGGCCATTGGGGGCACATGGGTGGGTCCATGGGTGTCAACTGGGGGATGTTGGGGTCATTGGGGGCACATGGGTGGGTCCGTGGGTGTCAACTGGGGGACGTTGGGGTCATTGGGGTCCATGGGTGTCAACTGGGGGATGTTGGGGTCATTGGGGTCCATGGGTGTCAAGTGGGGGACGTTGGGGTCATTGGGGACATGGGGGACACCTGGGGACACATGGAGGGGACATCTGGGGACATTTGGGGACACCTGGGGACATTTGCGGACACATGGAGACATCTGGGGACATTTGGGGACACCTGGGGACACACGGAGACATCTGGGGACATTTGGGAACATCTGGGAACACGTGGAGACATTTGGGGACATTTGGGGACACCTGGGGACACACGGAGATATCTGGGGACATCTGGGGACATTTGGGGACATCTGGGGACACATGGAGACATCTGGGGACATCTGGGGACACCTGGGAACACGTGGAGACATCTGGGGACATTTGGGGACACCTGGGAACATCTGGGGACACATGGAGACATCTGGGGACATCTGGGGACACCTGGGAACACGTGGAGACATCTGGGGACATTTGGGGACACCTGGGGACATTTGGGGACACATGGAGACATCTGGGGACATCTGGGGACATCTGGGAACATGTGGAGACATTTGGGGACATCTGGGGACATCTGGGAACACGTGGAGACATTTGGGGACATATGGGGACACCTGGGGACATTTGGGGACACATGGAGACATCTGGGGACATTTGGGGACATCTGGGAACACGTGGAGACATTTGGGGACATTTGGGGACATCTGGGGACATGCGGAAACATCTGGGGACATCTGGGGACATCTGGGGACATTTGGGGACAGTGAGACATTGGGGACATTGGGGACATCTGGGGACACATCTGGGACATCATTGGGGACACATGGGACACTGGGACATTTGGGGACCTGGGACACATCTGGGGACCTGCATATTCTGGGGACATCGATTGGGACCTGGGGACACCATCACATCTGAGGACACCCTATGGGGACACCATACCATGGGACCATCAGATGGGGACATGGGGACCATAATGGGACACCATCACCAATGGGGACACCATATGGGGACACCATCAGATTGGGGACATCATGGGGACCCCATATGGGACAACAGGGCAATGTGGGACACCATCACATGGACACCATATGGGGACATCTGATGGGGACCCATATGGGGACATCCCATGGGGACACCAATTGGGGACATTGATGGGGACACATACCCTATGGGGACATCATATGGGGACACCATATGGGGACATCAGATTGGGGACATCAGATGGGGACACCATCACATCTGAGGACACCCTATGGGGACATCAGATGGGGACACCATATGGGGACACTGTATGGGGACATCAGATTGGGGACATCACATGGGGACATTGTATGGGGACACCATCAGATGGGGACGTCGTATGGGGACACCATATGGGGACATCAGATTGGGGACATCAGATGGGGACACCATATGGGGACATCAGATGGGGACGCCATATGGGGACAGCAGATTGGGGACATCAGATGGGGACACCATAAGGGACACCATCACACCTGGGGGCACCATATGGGGACATCAGATTGGGGACAGCAGATTGGGGACAGTTGCATATTGGGCCACCATCAATGGGGGGTACCTCGTATGGGGACACCAGATATGGGGACCCTGGACATCATTATGGGACGACATCAGATGGGGACACCATAAGGGACACCATCACACCTGGGGACACCGTATGGGGACACCATATGGGGACGTTCATTGGGGACCCATAAGGGGACACCATCACAGCCTGGGGACACCGTATGGGACACACCTGTGACACCAAACGGTGGCACTATGGGGACAACCGATGGGGACACCATATTGGTACCCCATGTGGGGACACCATATGGGACCCCATCAGATGGGGACACCATCAGGGGCCATCTGATGACCCCATAACCGGGGCCCATCAGATGGGAACGGTCGTAGCGGACCCATATGTGGAACTTCAGATTGGGTAACATCAGAATGGGGACGGCCCATTTACGCTCCTGTTGACACCGTATGGTGACACCCCACTAAGGTGGACACCATAGGCCCGGGCCACTAACTGCGGCCCCATCACACCTGGGACTACCCGTATGGGGCCAGCCCCTTGCATCCCGTACGGTGGCGGTACCCCCGAGCCACTTCTAACCCCCATAACCCCCTAACGCTGCGGCAGCCTGCGCCCCATAACCTTCTGCCACACCCCACTAACCCGCTAATGCCGGCCCCACCTAACACGCTCCTACAGCCCCACAGCCCTATACAGCCCCATAAGCCCGTAACGCTGCGGCCCCATAACCTTCTAACAGCCCCATAACCCCGTAACGCTGCGGCCCCATAAGCTCCTAACAGCCCCATAACCCCATAACGCTGCGGCCCCATAACCTTCTAACAGCCCCATAAGCCCGTAACGCTGCGGCCCCATAAGCTCCTAACAGCCCCATAAGCCCGTAACGCTGCGGCCCCATAAATGGGGGACAGCCCCAAAGAACGGGGACCATAAGGCTTGGTGGGACATTGAGGTGGGGCATCCACTGGACGCCAGGGACATTTGGGGGTGGGCATAACCTTCTAAAGGACGGAGAAGCCCCAGAAATGGAGCATTGGGGCGATCACGGCATATAGGACGTCTAGGGCGTACATGACCCCATAACACTGTGGGGACAGGACCTGGGATCCCCGGGATTAATGGGGACCTGAATGCTGCGGATGGCTAACCTCCTGGATGGGCCCCAAACGGCGTACGGTGCTGACCCCTAACTCCTGAGGACAGTGGGGGTAGACCACAATCCCCAATAAATCTCGCCAAGGCTCCACCCCATAAGGTCCTAGATCCATCCCCAAAAGGACCCCAAATGGATGCGGCCCCCAACACCACCTTGGGATGGACCAGGAACCATGGGGACCCCATGGGATCACTGTGGCCTGGACATAACACCCCAAATGGGGACCCAAGGTGGGGAATGTTGAGAGGAGGGACATGTGTGTCCAAGACCTTTTAACAGACCACCCAACTCAGCCATGGGGACCCCACACTGGTTGGCTCCATAATCCACCCATGGAATGAGGCCAGCGAACCCCGAACCCCATAGAACTGCCCCCATTAGCCCTCTAACATGGGACCCAATGGTTTGCCAATAACGCTGAGGTGCAGGATGAGGGCTCCTAACGGGACTCCAGTAATCCCTAAATCGCTGCGGCCCCATGGAACATGGGGAAGCCCACCCCATAAAAACCCAAATCCTGGGCCTAAAACACCAAATCCCCTCCAATAACATGGGACAATGAGCCACCCCCCAACGGCCCCAAATACCCCAATGGTTGGGACCCCCAATGGACCCCAAATGGTTGGGGATGCAAACCCCTCCAGATAACTCCTAATCACCCCAATACACCCAAATCACCCCCAAAACCCAAAATAGGCCCCCCTGGTTGGAAACCTCCAAAAGCAGCTTTGAGAAACCCCAAAACCCCAAACACTGGGGCACCCCATGGGAACCCCATAAAAAGAGCCCCAAATCCCCCCAGAACCCCAGGATAAACCCCAAAAGCGCGCCCTTGAACCCCATGGACCCCCATAATGGGACGTCCAAACCCCCCAAAAGTTTGGGCCCCAAAGCGCCCAAATGGGTATGCGGCCACGTCCTGTATAACGCTCTGCGGCCCCATAAAACCCATGCTGCTCCCATCCGAAAACCCCATAATGGTGGGCAAACCCAAAACTCTGCCAACCGTAACTCACCAAAAATCCCCAAAGCCCCCAAACTGGTGCCCATAATGCCCATACAACAAATCCTGAACACAGCTTGCCCCACCAAAACCCCAAATCACCTCCAAAACCACCCAACCCCCCCCAAACACAGCTCCAAACAACCACAAAACACCCACCCAACAACACCAATTGTCCCACCAAAACCACAAACTCCCAAAAAACACGCTAAAACACCACTCAACCAACACAAATCCCCCTAAAACAAACCCCGCAACCACCCAAAAACTAACACTCCATGGAACCCAACCACCCCTCCAAGCACCACCGCAAATCGCCCCCACCATCGCCCCACCGACCCCCAACACCATCCACCAACTTCCCCCCTAACCCCACCCCCATTACCCACCCAACCAAAAACCACAAGCTGCCCCCCAGTTCGCCCCACCAACCCCACAAAAAAAAACCCACAGACCCGATCCAATACACCCCCTCAACACACCACATTGACCCAACCCCCACACACAACAAACCATAATCCCACCCCGAACCCCCCAAAACACACAAAACAACCTCCAAACCAAAATACCAACCCAAAACTCACCAAAAAGCAATGCAACCCCAAATTCGCCCCCACCTACAACCAACCAAACGCAAACCACCAAAACCCCAATCCACACCAACGCAATATCCACTCCAAATCACCAAAAACCCCTCCACAAACACAACCCCGAAACCCCCAAACACACTCACACCCAAAAAAACCCCCAACTACCCCAACCCCACCCCACTGCCGCCAAGAAACCACGACCCAGCCACGACAACCACCCAAATAAGCAGACCCCAATGAAACCACCAAAATCAAAAACAAAAAAAAAAAAACCCAAAGATCCCCAAAAAAAACAAAATCCAAAAAAAACCAAAACCCTCATAATCCCCACCGACCCCCACAAAACCCCCAAATCCCCCCCAAAAAAACCCCAAAACCTCCCCAAAAAACCCAACTGCCCCCCAAATTCGCCCCCCAAAACCCCCCCAAAAGCTCCCCAAAAACCCCAAAATCCCCCCCAAAAAAACCCAAATCCCCCCGACCCCCCCAAAGCCCCCCCCGAAACCCCCAAATCCCCCCCAAAAAAACCCCCAAAACCTCCCCAAAAAACCCAACTGCCCCCCAAATTCGCCCCCCAAAACCCCCCAAAAAACCCCCAAAAACCCCCAAAATCCCCCCCAAAACCCCCAAAAGCTCCCCAAAAACCCCAAAATCCCCCCCCAAAAAAACCCAAATCCCCCCCGACCCCCCCAAAAACCCCCAAATGCCCCCCAAAAAGCCCCCAAAACCTCCCCAAAAAACCCAACTGCCCCCCAAATTCGCCCCCCAAAACCCCCCAAAAACCCCCAAAACCCCCACAAGCTCCCCAAAAACCCCAAAATCCCCAAAACCCGCTCTGCCGGCGGAACGGCGCTTTTTGGGACCCCCCCCCCTTCCCCCCCCCCCCGCCGCCCCCCCCTCAAAACGTCGCCCCCCCTCCCTCCCCCTCCTCAAACATCGCCCCCCCCCCCCGACGCCCCCCGGTCCCGTTTTGGGGACGGAAGCGGCGCTGTCAGGGTCGCCCCCCCCCCCCCCACAAACCCCCCCCCCCCCCACACACGCACACACGTCTCTCAAACACCCCCCCCCCACTTGCACGCGATTTGCACGGCTTTTTTTTTTTTTTTTGCACGACTTGTTTTTGCACGGCTATTTTTTTTTTTTTGCACGGCTGTGCGGCACTAACACTGCCGGGATGCGGGGCGCCGCGAGTGTGCAAAGGGCTCCGATGGTGGGGAAGTGAGCGTGCAAGGGGCTGAGTGTGCGAAGAGGGGGGGGTCCGTTGCGAGAGGTGAGCGTGCCCCCCCCCATTTGGAAAAATCCCCCCATCACAATTCCCCACCCCCATTCCCTCCCCATCACATCATCCACCAATCCCAATCCCCATTCCCATCCCCCAACCCAATCTTGCATCCCCCATCCCATCCCCCCCATCCCCCCCCCATCCCAAAGTTCCCATCCCCCCCCCAGCCCCATTCCCACCCCCAATCCCATTCCCAATGGTCCCAAACCCAAACCCAAAATCCCATCACATCATCTGTTCCCCTCCAATCCCACCGCAAACTTCCCCATCCAATCCCACCCCCAAATCCCCCCCCTCCAATTCCCCCAGCCCCATTCCCAATCCCCCCCCATTCACCCCATCCCACCCATTCCCATCCCAATCCACCCCATCCCATCCCCGGCATCACCTCCCCATCCCCACCCATCCCCATCCCCCCATTCCCGTTTCCCCCCCCACCCATCATTCCCATCCCCCATTCCCATTCCCCCCATCCCATTCCCATTACATCCCCATCCAAGGAGCCCCATCCTCCCAATCCCCCCCATCTCCCATCCCAAATCCCATTCCCATCCCCCCCCCATTTCCCCCACCATCCCACTCCCCATCTCCCCCAAGGATTGCTTTTCCCCCCATCCATGAATTCCCATCCCCATTTTATGTTCAATCAATGGGGTCCCTAATCCCCGACCCCAATCCCCCAATTATGGGGTTCATAGCCCCCCCATCCAAAGGTTTTCCCACCAAATCCCCATCCCATTTCCCTCCCATCCCATCCCAATCCCCTATTCCTCCCCAAAACTTCCCCCCCAAATCCAATCCCACCCAATGGGTCCCCTAAAAATCCATCCCATCCCAGCCCCCCCAATCCCATTCCATTCCCAGTTCCATCCCATCCCATCCAAATCCCATCCCATCCCCAATTTCCCCATCCCCAATCCCCCCCAACATCGTGTTGGTCCCATGTCCCATCCCAATCCCATGGCCCCCAATCCCCCATCGCATCCCACCCATCCAATTCATCCCCACCCATCCCCAAATCCAATCCCCATCCCCCCCCAAGAAATACCCCAATTTCCCATTCCCAAATTTCATCCACTCCATTTCCAAACATGGGGGGCCACCAATCCATGCCCATCCCATCCCAATCCCAAACTCATCCCAATCCCATTCCCCACCGGCAATCCCCAGTTACAAATCCCCCCATTTTTTGGGGTCCCACCCGCCATCCCATCCCAGCATTCAACCCCCACCAATCAGGCATCCACAATCCCAATCCCCATTCCATCCCCAATCCCATCCCTAGTTGTCCCATTCCCCCAATCCCCATCCCCATTCACCCCCATTCACCCCCATTCACCCCCATTGCCTCCGGTGCCGCAGGTGACGATTTCGGTGGATGGGATCCTGACGACCACGGGCTACACGCAGGAGGATTACACCATGCTGGGCTCCGACGATTTTTTCTACGTGGGGGGGTCCCCAAACACCGCCGATCTGCCCGGCTCCCCCGTCAGCAACAACTTCATGGGCTGCCTCAAGGACGTGAGTTTAGGGTTATGGGGTTATGGGGTTATGGGGTTATGGGGGGGCTATGGGGGTATGGGGGTTATGGGGTGGGGGCTGCTCTGCCCGGCTCCCCCCTCAGCAACAACTTCATGGGCTGCCTCAAGGACGTGAGTTTAGGGTTATGGGGTTATGGGGTTATGGGGTTATGGGGGGCAATGGGGTTATGGGGTGGGGGTTATGGGGTTATTGGGTGGGGGGCTATGGGGTTATGGGGTGGGGGCTGCTCTGCCCGGCTCCCCCCTCAGCAACAACTTCATGGGCTGCCTCAAGGACGTGAGTTTGGGGTTATGGGGTTATGGGGTTATGGGGGGCTATGGGGGTATGGGGGGTTATGGGGTTATGGGGGGGCTATGGGGTTATGGGGGTTATGGGGTGGGGGCTGCTCTGCCCGGCTCCCCCCTCAGCAACAACTTCATGGGCTGCCTCAAGGACGTGAGTTTGGGGTTATGGGGTTATGGGGTTATGGGGTTATGGGGGGATATGGGGTTATGGGGTGTGGGGTTATGGGGTTATGGGGGGATATGGGGTTATGGGGTTATGGGGGGATATGGGGTTATGGGGGTTATGGGGTGGGGGCTGCTCTGCCCGGCTCCCCCCTCAGCAACAACTTCATGGGCTGCCTCAAGGACGTGAGTTTAGGGTTATGGGGTTATGGGGTTATGGGGGGCAATGGGGTTATGGGGTGGGGGTTATGGGGTTATTGGGTGGGGGCTATGGGGTTATGGGGTGGGGGCTGCTCTGCCCGGCTCCCCCCTCAGCAACAACTTCATGGGCTGCCTCAAGGATGTGAGTTTGGGGGGGGGGGAGTTATGGGGGGCTATGGGGTTATGGGGTGGGGGGTTATGGGGTCGGGGGTTATGGGGTTATGGAGGGCTGTGGGGTTATGGGGGGGGGCAATGAAGTTATGGGGCTATGGGGTGAGGGCTTATTGGGTGGGGGGTTGGGGGTTATGGGGTTTGGGGGTTATGGGGTTATGGGGGGGTTATGGGATGGGGTTATGGGGGGGCTATGGGGTTATGGGGTGGGGCTGGGGACTCCCCCATCTAGCAACAACTTCATGGGTTGCGAGGGGACACACGCGTGTGAGGGGACACACGCGTGTGAGGGGGGCGCATGTGGGGGAGTTATTGTAGGTGGGAGGACTTGGGCGTTGTGGGGGGGGGGACACATGGGGTGTGTAGGGGTGGGGCACATGTGGGTGTATGGGGTTAGGGGCGGGGTGGGGGATATTGGGGTGAGGGGAATGGGGGGGGGACACACGTGTGTGAGGGGACACACGCGTGTAAGGGGACACACGTGTAAATGGACACACATGCATGGGGGGGATATAGGTTGAGGAATGGGGACGCGGGGACACACGCATGTGAGGGGACACACGCATGTAAATGGACACACGCGTGTGTGAGGGATATTATAGGTTGAGGAATTGGTGATGCGGGGACACACGCGTGTGAGGGGACACACTCATGTAAGGGGACACACACGTGTAAATGGACACAGGTGCGTGTGGGGGTTATTATAGGTTGAGGAATGGGGACGTGGGGACACGCGTGTGAGGGGACACACCCGTGTGAGGGGACACACCGTTGCGAGGGGACACACGCGTGTGAGGGGACACACGCCTGTAAGGGGACACATGTGTAAAGGGGACACACGTGCTGTGGGGGGGATTATAGGTGTAAATGGACACACGTGCCTCTGGGGGCTATTATAGGTAGAGGAATGGGGACGCGGGGACACACGCGTGTGAGGGGACCCACGCGTGTAAATAGACACGCGCACATGTGGGGATATTATAGGTTGAGGAATGGGGACGTGGGGACACACGCGTGTGAGGGGACACACACCTGTAAGGGGACACATGCGTGTAAATGGACACAGGTGCGTGTGGGGGTTATTATAGGTAGAGG
This sequence comes from Crossoptilon crossoptilon, assembly GCA_036346035.1. Classification (NCBI taxonomy): domain Eukaryota; kingdom Metazoa; phylum Chordata; class Aves; order Galliformes; family Phasianidae; genus Crossoptilon; species Crossoptilon crossoptilon. Next base: position 37,765 of record JARXNR010000295.1, read on the forward strand.
AATGGGGACGTGGGGACACACGTGTTTGAGGGGACACGCGTGTAAATGGACACACGTGCGTGTGGGCTGAGGAATGGGGACGCGGGGACACACGCGTGTGAGGGAAC